>CM035407.1:205351107-205438607 GCA_020310875.1 Ceratopteris richardii | reverse complement strand
CAAGCTCGCAATCTTGAGATTCGTTATGGGCAAACAACGGTGAGTTCTCGATTTTTTCGATTTTATTTGAGTATACAGAAATGTGTTGTATAGCTATTTTCTAGATTGAAATCAGATCTTATTTAATATGTAGAGTAATGAGGCCGCAAAGCAATATGTACATCTTCTCAATTCAACACTCACTGCAACTGAGAGGACAATATGCTGCATTCTTGAGAATTATCAGACTGAAGGAGGTGTAAATGTCCCAGAAGCATTGCAACCTTTCATGTACGGTATAAAATTTATACCTTTTCAAAGCCAGGAGGCAGCAGTAAAGGTGCCTAAAGGAAGCAAGTCAAAGCCTCAGGTCTCGCCCTCTTTCTAGAAGAAAAGATGATGCTTTTTAATGGACTTGGAAATCTCTAATCTGGTATTGGATTATGCAAGTAGCTTGTTTTACTTTATTTTTTATCTTGTCGTGCAGAACTCTGGGACAGTTAAAGGTAGTGATGGAAATGGATCTACGAATGGACAGTAGCATAATTCCATCAATCCTATGTTTTTCTGTTGGTTGTTTTGTGCTATTGGAGAAAACTTTTTTTTTTCGAGGCAGTGAGTGTAGCACATCAACAAACAACTAGTTGTGGAATTGTTTTTGAATCTGACATTGATTCTAATTGTATTCTGATAGTATTTATTTATATTCTGACAAAAGCCTCAGAACCTCAGAGGAAGATATATTGTATATCCCAACACATAGCATCAAAATCATATTGAGGTACTAATTTAATTCTCCATTGCTAAAATTGCAAGTTGAATTAAGAGATCCATGGAGGCACAAAGACGCTTGTTGTCGTAATGCATGGATTATGGTGCAATTTTTTCTTATCAAATTCTGTTTATTCGTTCCCTTTTCCTATTTCTTGTATCACAAGCCATAATTGTGCAGATTATTGCATGTTTTTAGTACATGATGCTTCCTATTATTAATAATGAGTTAGGAACTATGTTTTAAGGATTTCTTTTGTAAAGCTCAGATGTGCATATTAACAATTCGTTACTAGTATTATCATTACACCCGAGCAGTTGTTTCTTATTCTGGAGTGGAAGGCGTTGTTCTGAAATAACCTTATTTTCGTCCTTTTGGATCTCATTGGACTGGTCGCAGGAATTTATTTACATTTTGTAAAATGAATAAGTTATTCACCATTTTTCATGCTAGTTGTAGTTTAGTAACAGCCTGGAAATATGAGCATCAAGACACTCTGGAACCTCTTTATTGTGATGGGATAACAAAATTTGTGAAGTTTCTCTAACTGTACACGACTGTTATGTAACACCAACATATGTATATCAAACTAGCACCAGCATATGAAGTTTCTTTATTGTGATGTAGCACCGGCATATGTAAATCAAACTTGCAAACATCCTGACTTGAGCATGGTGTGTGGATTCTATTTGTTGATATGTTATTCCTTCATTCTTTGGGGGCTTGCTATATACTCAAACATTTTTTCCATTTCAAAAAGAAAAAAGACAATTCACATGCTGCGCAAGAACAAGACACTTATAAGGGATAGAAATACCTATGCGGGGTCGCTCCAGCGATTGGGGATTGTACCAGTGCAGTAAAGTTAACAGATAAATACTGTTTTCAGTGCATTTTCTAATTGACGATGTAATTGACATGGAAAGGGCTTCAATATCCCGTGTTTTATGCTGCTAAAAGAGGTTAAGTATTTGCAGGTAAGGTGGCAGTTTTTATCATGTTTCCCAGCTTGTCTTAACACTACTCTGGAATTGTAATTTTAATTGAGCCATGCATTTGCGAAAGAAAATTCTGTTTTCACCAAGTTTTGTGACATTCCTATCATCAATTTATTTGTGTTGTGGGGATTTGGTTTATTAAGAAGTGACAGATATCTTGCAATTTTGCTTTAACATTGAGTCCTTATGACAGAATCAGACACTGCTCATGCCAATGAAATCTTTGATAGCAGTCGAATTCATAGCTGCACTGGTCTGTAGGAGTCAAGTTACATTATTCTTTTAGGACCACATGAAATTGGAATTTAAAAGGGTTGAAAAGAACCCTGCCAGGAGAACGTATGCCAGGAAAATGTATACAGGACGCATAGACATGATCTAGTCTCAAGTGGGATTCTAGCATCTCTTTCATCAAGTAATTAGTAGCTCGTTTTTAATTGGGTGGAGATAAATGGTTATTACTTTTGAATTTCCTGTAAAACTTTTCGTAACAATACGTGAGCTGGCTGAACTCACTCATGCTTAGCTTGTCTTTGAACTGGCTGAACTCACCCATGCCAGTTTGTCTTTGTTAGGTTCTGTCATCATCTCTAGTTTGAAACGTTTGATACATGATTTCTTCCATTGTTTCATATTTAATATCTGCATTCCAGTTGAAGAGTATCCAGGAAATGTATATTTTTAATTTATGTGGAATGTACGAAACATCTAGAGGTTTGGGTAAGCTGCATCGAATAGAAATATCTTTTTAGAGGACCATTGCATAATTGCTTATAATTTTTACTTTACTTGAAATGAAGAGACTTAAGATCCAGAATGTGGATGGGAGACGTGTTGATATGCCTTGCCTACAGCGTTGTCATTGAGTAGGTTGAATTGCTTTTGGTATATGTGGAATAGATCAAATAGAAGCTTCATAATTTCATAATATGGAATAAGATTACTTGATTCACCTAGGTTCCTTTCTAGTCCGCTCATGCAAAAATACTAGGTGTGTTTTATTATCTTTTGGAAGTTGGGAGTTGTTAAGCCAATTTGTTTTTCTTTGTAAGTTTTGTAACTATCTCACAAAAACTTAGGAAGAGCTCTTTGGACAAATGTTTCCTTGTTCTTAGATATAAAAGAAACTCCACATTAGATTTGCCTTCTTACCTTAAAGATTGATTTGTCTATTCTGTTCTAGCATTAATATGGGTTCGAGCTCTATTTAGGTCTTCTTGGTCCTTTCCTCTGCAAGTTTAAGCATGGTGTTAATGTCTTGCAAGAAGCTCTTTGTAGCTTGGGCTTTTGTATGCGTATTACTAAAGTAGGTCTTTGTTGAAACCTGTACAACACAAATGGATCATATCCCGTGGAAGAATGCTTGGGATTGTTATATCCAAACTAGTATAAATAAATACTTTTCCAAGCTGATTTATTGTTCGTTTATACATTCTTGCAACATACCTTCAAGGATTTGGTTAACCTTTCATTTGCCTATGTATATGTGGATCTTTGACTTGCTCATACTAAGTTTGGAGAACTCTTTAAAAATAACTATTGAGCTCGTTATTTGGATGAGCCAGTATGTCCACAAATAGATTGGGGTTGTAGTTTCTCAACAGAAGGCTTGAGCAATTTTGGGAACTTCGCACAATGCTACATGTGGGGATAAATTTTACCATCTTGGCTAATTTTTCCAGAATAGAGAGAGAGAGAGAGAGAGAGAGAGAGAGAGAGAGAGAGAGAGAGAGTCCCATGGACTTTGTAAGGTTGATACAAAGCACATGGAACTTTGTAGGACAAGAAGTTTGAGGCATAAGGCCTTTGAAGTAAGTACTTCAAGTCCATAATGTTTGCTCTTCCAAAACAATATCTAGGAGTGAGTTGTGTATCTCGACATCTAGGAATAGGTCTTATGATCACATAGATCTAGGTTTTTGTGTCATTTTATAGGGCTAAGAAAAAGGACCTTATAGATATTTAAATCATTGAATTTGGCCAAGGAAAAGAACAAGTATTACACTTGTGTCCCCGATATCATCGACACTTGGGTTTTGAGTGTCACGATACTTCACTTGCAAGTATCATTGACATTTGACTAATGGGTGTCGTGGACCAAAGTATCACGACAATTGATAGGTTTGTCGACACTTGGTAGGCGTCATCGATATTTGATGAGAATTTCAACACTTCACAAATAATTCATAGGTATTGATGATGTTTGAAAAATATAGTGACACTTGTCGAGTATCGTTGATGTTTCGTGTCTAGGTATTCACCAATACTTAACTTGTAGGGTTCCACGTATCATGACATTGGTGAATGTTGCTGGCATCCGACTTAAGTATCATCTTAAGGAATCACAAATATTCAAGGATCACCAATCTTTGACCAAGTATCATCCATAATTGCCGAGTTTGCATCACTTGACAAGTATCAATTTGTTAAGCATTATTGATATGTCACAAATATTGGCACGTTTTCTTAGTATTCCCTACACTTGTTTTTGAAGAAAAACTTTTAGGGGTCATAAAAAGAACACTTTTTGAGTGTTCTTAGAATACCTGTAGAACCTAAGTATCAATATGTTAAGCATTATTGATATGTCACAAATATTGCCACGTTTTCTTAGTATTCCCTACCCTTGTTTTTTGAAGAAAAACTTTTAGGGGTCATAAAAAGAACACTTTTTGAGTGTTCTTAGAATACCTGTAGAACCTAAGTATCAATTTGTTAAGCATTATTGATATGTCACAAATATTGCCACGTTTTCTTAGTATTCCCTACCCTTGTTTTTGAAGAAAAACTTTTAGGGGTCATAAAAAGAACACTTTTTGAGTGTTCTTAGAATACCTGTAGAACCTAAGTATCAATTTGTTAATGCATTATTGATATGTCACAAATATTGCCACGTTTTCTTAGTATTCCCTACCTTGTTTTTGAAGAAAAACTTTTAGGGGTCATAAAAAGAACACTTTTTGAGTGTTCTTAGAATACCTGTAGAACCTTACAAGGCTTTGTTTTCCTATCCTACCTGCCTTGGCATAACATACAACCTAGATGTTCATTTTTTGAGATATAAGATGTGAGCAAATTTTTTTTTATTACAACAGAGGATGAGATTTTTGTTGAAAGTTCCATGTTCCACCCTTTTGTCTAAAGCTAGAATGATTTTTGTGCAAGCACATATATCCCACATGCAAGGGAATTCTCACAAACTCCATATAAGGAAGCTCTCCCTGTACTCCACCAAACTCCATATAAGCAAGGTCTCCCTTCAGTCCACACAAGCTATGCTTGTAAGCACTTGCACTTTATTGTTTTAACTACACGCTGCCAATCCAAAGTTCTTCAAAACATTTCCCAAGTCATGTTTAAGAGATGATATCCCGCAATGGAGAGAGAGTGGATGTTGCTGCTATAGAAGAAGCTGTGTGTGCTGAGATCAAGTAGTTCCGTTCTTAGAGCTATACAGGGCCCAAACACACGTACTGCTCCATTGCCTCTTGCATAAAGCAAAGTTGTGCATCGGCTGTTTGGAGAGCTGAGGACAAGTTTCTGTTTCATTATTTCACAATGCATCACTCAATGTCTTCCTAAAAAACCGCGCTTAGCTTGTACTCTTTAGTGCGTAATGGGCAGATAGGTGCCGTATACAACCCTTTGTGTCGCCATGGCAAAGTTCTATGTATGAGCAATAACTACACATAACTGAGCGCAAAACTATACGCTATAGAATGGTTCAGTTGAGCATCAAACAAAGCACATGGCATTTGCAAGCGTGAGCACTGGTGTATCCATCAGATCGACCTGCACAATCAAGATTTGGCAAAAGGAGAATGACCTGCACAACCAAGATTTTGGCGAAACGAGAAGCACAACCGGTAGGCAACCACTAGAACAAAGTCGACTCAGAGAGAGCGTCAGAGTGAAGCTCCTGGACTGTTCTCTTGGTATGCATGAATACGTACACATTTGCCTCATGCTCTCACATACAAATTCACAGGCCAGGAAAGCGTATCCATTCATATATAATACAAACAGGCTGTAAGCTGGACGTGGTACTTGGTACTTCGCTTTTAAGTATGTATGGCTGATGTGTGCATTTGGAAGATGCACGGGAGATGCTTGAACTGAGTATTATCTATTGCCTGGTCTGGACATTCTGGATCATTTACCTGCTGTTTTTAAGTGCATTGAAGGTGTCTCCGAGCATGAGCTGGAAAACGTTTGGTTGAGCTAATGAACAGAGAGAAGAGAGAAGAAATGCGCTGGAAAACGTTTGGTTGAGCTAATGAACAGAGAGAAGAGAGAAGAAACGCTGCCCAGCCAAAACAAGGAAGGCTTGAGACTGCCCTGCTGGTTCCATGCGTCTACAAAGTGGAATAATCCAAGCAGCAGAAGCATGATGGCACCACCAGATGAGGATCCTCTCCTACCTTCCCAATCCGTCAACAAGAAACGGGCCTGGGGCCCGTCCTTTCCAAGCTGGAAGTGTCCGCATTGCTCACAGTAAAGGTAGCAAGGTTGCAGATACAACACGCACCTATATGTTGGGGAAAATGACCCTCAGCTCAGGGCTATCCTCTTGCAAGTTGCTTAGTAAGGTACAGTATCATCCTCAATAGCTTTAGCTTGGCTACTAAAGACTATCCTTACGGTTGCAGTCCAGCACCTCGCGCCACTCGATCTCTTCAGAGATGGAGGATAATTATAAAAGAGAGGATTATTATTCACTAAATCGGTGATTGAGGACTTGCAGGAGCACACAGAAACTATCGTGAGAGAGAGAGAACTCAGAGAGGCCAAAGGGCAGGTCAGCTGTTGTCTCGTTCGCCAGATCTGTCGGAATCGTATGATTCATGTACTCAGACGCCCAGCAGAGGTCCATATAGATCACGTGATTCTATCAGATTTAGATATAATCAACGAACTGATAGAATGAATGACTGAAAGCAGTAGCGCCTAAGTAACTGATAATATCTCACATGGCGAGCTTCCGCACCGCAGACAAGCAATCAACGACGAGATAGCACAGAACCACGAACGACGTGGCCGACATCAATTGGTATGACATCATGCATGATGTCAATTAATAATTTTACTTTCCATTATGAAATTTTGGCCACAAATCTGTTGGATCTTTCGTCAAGAGCTTTCTCATTGCGTATTCTAGGCTTGATTAGATTCGAAAGTCTCACATTTTTTTTGTAAAATGGAGGTTCGGCCGAGGCTTACTCTTTCGAGCTATAACTTTGAAATTGCAAATGTACAACGAAGGGTATAGTACCCATGGGACCCCCCTTATCCCACAAGAACAGGGGTTTACAAGATTGGGTTGAACGGCGGTCACAACTACCGCAGGGCTAGTCAAACGATGGCACATCATCCATATGCTTTATCATTCCAGGTTATACATGTCCCTTACATGTGGCCGGCAGGGATTGAACCCTCGCCCTCGCCTCCAAGAGGCGAGAGGCCCAACCAACTGCCTTAACGGCTTGGGACATCATAAGCCATTTGTGAAGGGATTAGACACCACCTTGAGTAGTACTCAGGGTAGGACCTTCCCAAAGCCATCAAGTTTTGAAGCTATGTATACTCTCTCTCCAAAGAGGTAAAATCATATTGAGCTCCAAAATCATTTGAAGCCCCATGTAAAGGGACTAGACACTGCCACCTAAAGGAGTGGTAAGTGTTGATATATTTAGGTAGTGATGTGTGTGAACACTCTAGGACCGCCGGGGCACTTTTTTCCCTCTTTAGGAGGTTTTTTCCCCCCGGCTTGTATATACGCCTATTGCCCTAATGGGCTACTTATCTTTGTACATTCTCTAGTAATACATTCAGTCTTGTGTGTTGTGCTCCAAGCTTCTTCTTCTTCCTTGTGCTGTTCGCGTGCTTTCGCAGACGTCTATCTCCAACAATTGGTATCAGAGCAGGTAGTCGCTTCTTCTAGGGTGCCGTCGACACTCCTCCGTTTGCAGTCTCAGATTCGCACGAAATTTGGTGAGCATACCCAGGGTGTTTCCGAGATCAAAACAGCTTCGCTATGTGGTGCCGAAATCGCGATCTTAGCTCGTTTCGGCCTCCGAACGCACTATCGTAGCGCTTGTGCAGGCTATTTCGTCCTTTTGTGCCAAAGGTATATACCAGTTTCTGTTCGCCAGTTTAAGCGTCTCGAAGTCTGCTACAAGTCTAGCAGAACTCGTCTGGGCAGTTCCGTTCAACTTTTTGAGATACAGTCAATTTTCTGCATCAAGGTATTTTAGTCACCGGCCATGGCTGAAAGCAGTGATGTATTCCGTATGTTGGCTGTTGAGGATAAGTTGGATGGTACCAACTACCCATTATGGGCTTATATGATGCGACATGTATTGGTTGCAAAAGGATTGTGGAACATTGTGCAGGGTGTTGAAAGACGTCCTGTTACACCTGTAACGACAAGTACTGCAAATACAGGTGTTGGAGCTGATGAAGATGGTGTCGAAGATGATATTCCGCAGATTCCTGTTCGTGCTGCTGTTTCTATTGCACCTACTGTAGAGCAGATTCGTTGGGATGGCAGAGATGCCCAGGCACATGCATTGATAGCTTTGTCTATCAAACGTGCCATTATTCCTCACATTCGCTCTTGCAGAACAGCAAAGGATGCTTGGGATACACTTACCACTTTGTACCAGGCTAGGAATGAGGCTCGTGTTGCTTACCTCCGAAAACAGTTGGAGAGTGAGCACATGAATGAAGGTGATTCTATGGACAGTTTTCTTACAAAGATCAAAGACCTGAAGGAACAATTGATTTCTGCTGATGAGGTTATACCAGATAGCTCACTTGTGCAGACCGTTCTGAATGGTCTTCTTGATTCATATCAGAGTTTTGCCTCTACTCTTCGGTTGATGATGAAAGGCAATCCGAATGCCTTGTCATTTGAGGAATTAGTCTCTGTTCTGTTGCAGGAAGATCAGTCCAGGCAGAACAGGTCCATTATGCGTGTTGCAGATCAAGCTTTCCTGGCTAGTCAAAAGGGCAAAGGAAAATGGAGCTCTTCTACTAGTAAGCAGAAATCTGCAAATGCTGCACAATCGAAGAACCAGGATAAAGATGAGAAGAAATCAGAAAAGCAGAAATTGTTCTGCAAGTACTGTAAAGGAAATGATCATATTATAAAGAACTGTCCAAAATTGGCTGCTAAAGAGGCAAAGAAGAAAGAGGCTGGAATGGTTGTTGCAGAGGCCTCTACACCAAAAACAGAGTCTGCAAATCTTGTGCAGGAAGAAGAATGGGCGTTTACTACTGTCTCCAGTTTTGACCCATCTTCTCATGATCAGTGCATGTCTGCAGTAGACTCAGATGTTTGGTACTTTGACACTGGGGCGACCAAACATATTACCGCGCAGTGTAGTTTCTCCTCTTCACTTGAGCCTGCCCCTACAGGGAATACTGTCACATGCACCAATAACTCCTCTTATCCTGTTATGGGAGTTGGTAAGATCATTCTGACTACTGCTGATGGTAGTTCTTTCACTTTGTCAGATGCTTTATTTGTGCCAGGGATAAAAAAGAACCTGTTATCAGTTTCTGCATTAGCCAAGATTGGCTTGGTTGTGAAGTTCGTTGATGACAGGTGTACAGTCCATGATCTCTCAAATGGCGATGTGATTATTGCTTCTGGCATTTTATGTCGTGGGCTGTATAAGCTCATAGACTATGAAAGATCTGTGAATGATTCGGCATGTGCAGTTCATGATTCTCAGGCTATGTCAGATGCAAAGCTTTGGCATGCACGCTTTGGTCATCTGAATTTTGCTAGTTTGTTACGCCTGCAGAAATCTGAAATGGTGTCCTCTTTACCCAAACTTGAGGCACCAGGAAAACATGTTTGTGAAGGCTGTATTTTGGGCAAAATGCAGCGTTCTTCCTTTCCAAAAGATGGTTCAGTTCGGGCTATGCAAAAATTGCAGCTTGTACATAGTGATGTCTGTGGTCCTATGCACACACCCTCTTTTGGAAATTACCTTTACTTCGTGACTTTCATTGATGATTTTTCCAGGCATGCATGGGTATATCCACTCAAAGCAAAGTCCAAAGTGTTCATGTGCTTCAAACAGTTTTTCGTTTTGGCTGAAAATCTATCAGCATGTAAAATGTGCACCCTCCGTTCTGATCGAGGGGGGGAATATATGTCTTCAAATTTTAATGCATTTCTGGTTGAACGTGGGATAAAACACTAGTGTACAGTGCCGTATACACCTCAACAGAATGGAGTTGCTGAACGAAAGAACAAGTCACTCATGGAGATGGCAAGGTGCATGGTCAAAAGTCAGGCCTTACCACATAGTTTCTGGCTTGAGGCTGTCATGTGTGCAGCATATGTACTGAACAGGTGTCCCACTAAAGCACTGCAGTCTATCACTCCATATGAGGCTTGGCATGACCGCAAGCCATCTGTTGCTCATCTGCGTGTTTTTGGTTGTTTGGCATATGCATTAGTGCCTGAACAACATCGCAGAAAATTGGATGATAAGGCAGTACAATGTATTTTTGTTGGGTACAGTTCTGAAAGTAAAGGCTATCGTCTGTATCATCCACAGACTAAACGCATTCTGGTTAGACGTGATGTTGTCTTTGTGGAAGATGCTATTCAGCCATTGCTTTCATGTACTAAGGAGACATCTGTTAGCTCCAAAGACATGTATGATACTTTGATGCCTCTTTTTACAGGTGGACAGGCTATAATGAGGCAACTTCTCAGCCTTTGCAGGTTTCATATGATGATGCAGATCATTCCATTTCTGATGCAGATTTACATGATGCACTTGTTGATGAGAGAGCTGATATTGAGCAGGCAAAAACTATGCCAAAATGGCTGGTGCAGACTTTGCGTGACAGCAAATTAGATGCACCTTTGTCATATCGTACTCGTTCAGGCTCTCATAGTGCCTCCTTTGCATCAGATTGCTATGCTATGGCTGCATCTAGTCTCTGTGATGAGAATGAGCCTGTTTCTTTTGATGAAGCACAAAATTCAGAAAATTGGATGGCTGCTATGCAATTTGAATATGATGCTATAATGAAGAATGGTACATGGTCTTTATGTGACTTGCCTCCTGGCAAGAAGGCCATTGGCACTAAGTGGGTATACAAGCTGAAGCGTGAACTTGATGGTACAGTTGACAGGTATAAGGCTAGGCTTGTTGCAAAGGGTTATGCACAGGAAAGAGGCATTGATTTTGATGAGACCTTTGCACCTACATGCCATATGACTACTGTTCGGAGCATTTGTGCACTTGCAGCCCATCATGGTTGGAATGTACATCAGTTGGACATTAAAACAACATTTCTGAATGGTGACTTGCATGAAGAAGTGTATGTTTTTCAGCCCCGTGGCTTTGTGCAAAAAGGGCATGAAAACCAGGTTTGCAGGTTAAAGAAGGCATTATATGGTTTAAAGCAAGCACCACGTGCTTGGTATGAGAAGATACATGCCTATCTGATTGCACATGGTTTTGAGAACAGTCCAACTGAAAGCACCTTATATGTTAAACGTGCTAATGATGTGCTTCTGATCATTGTTGTCTATGTTGATGACATGCTGCTCATTGGTCCTATTGAGACACATATTGCTGATTTTAAGGCTGATTTGCATGCCTCATTCGAGATGTTTGATTTGGGGCATTTGCATCACTATTTGGGCATTCAATTTATGCACGTTGATGGTGGAATGGCTTTGTGTCAAACGAAATATATTGACACATTATTGCAGCGTTTTGGCCTTGAAGACTGTAAGCCTATTGCCACTCCTATGGAGACAGGTTTACGATTGAGTCTTCATGATGCTGGAGATGCATTTGATGCTGTTCTCTATCAACAGGCTGTTGGATGCTTGATTTACTTATGCATTACTCGACCAGATATTCAGTTTGCTGTCTCACAGATGAGCAGGTTTATGCATTGCCCAGGAGTCACGCATTGGAAAGCGGTTAACCGCATCTTTCGCTACTTGAGTGGTACTCGGCTACTTGGGTTGTTTTATCCCAAGGGGGATCACTACCGCCAGATTTGCATGCTTTTTCTGACTCAAATTGGGCTGGTTGCTATGACACTCGTGTGTCTACCAGTGGTTTTTGCTTCATGCTTGGTAGCTCATGTATATCTTGGTTGAGCAAGAAGCAGCCTACTGTGGCCACTTCCAGTTGTGAGGCTGAGTATAGGGCAGCTTTCACAGCGACTGTTGAGTGTGTGTGGCTCAGACGCCTTATGGTTGATTTGGGTGTTGGCCAATCTTCTGCCACCACCATCTTCACTGACAGTCAGAGCGCATTGGCAGTTGCGAGGAACCCTGTGTTCCATGCTCGCACTAAGCACATTGAGGTGCATTATCACTATGTCAGGGAGAGGTTCTCTGCTGGGGAGATCAGCTTGGCATATGTGCCCACGCAGGAGAACATTGCAGACCTTTTCACGAAGGCTCTGCCTAGGGAGAAGTTTGAAGCTTTCCGCAAAGCTTTGGGCTTACTTCCTTTTGTGGAGTGATTTCCACATAGCTTGGCACTTCCTTATACATGAGTGCCAGCTCCTTGTTCACCGCATCACTCCCAGGGGGGATTTGTTGATATATTTAGGTAGTGATGTGTGTGAACACTCTAGGACCGCCGGGGCACTTTTTTCCCTCTTTAGGAGGTTTTTTTCCCCCGACTTGTATATACGCCTATTGCCCTAATGGGCTACTTATCTTTGTACATTCTCTAGTAATACATTCAGTCTTGTGTGTTGTGCTCCAAGCTTCTTCTTCTTCCTTGTGCTGTTCGCGTGCTTCCGCAGACGTCTATCTCCAACAGTAAGACCTTCCCTAATAGACTACAAAAATCCCAAACCCACTACAAGGCCGCACTCAAATATCATGAGCATGGTCAAACCAGGATCAAGGCCTCAAAGGCTTCTAGAACATAAGGCAACGGGACCAAAATGATCCCATCAATGGATCCAAAGAAAGATACAATACCAATGTGCAAAAGGAGGGGCAAATGGTTCCATAAGCACTACCTACCCCATGATGTAAACCCTCTTATATGTCTAGGGATCCCATATGTCCCTAGATCCTAAAAACCACATGGATGCCATATGTCCATGAAAACCAAGGGATGCCATATGTCCCAAACTTGGATCCCATATGTCCAAGTTATGTCTAAGGATCCCATATGTCCTTAGATCCTAAAAACCAAATGGACTAAGTGATCCTATATGTCGCCAGTCCCCCATATTAAAAACAAAAAGGTCATTACATGGACGGGGGTTGTTGAGTGTTCCATGCTCCACCCTTTTGTCCAAAGCTAGAATCATTCTCATGCAAGCACATATATCCCACATGCAAGGGAATGCTCCCAAACTCCATATAAGCAAGGCCTCCCTTCACTCCACACAAGCTCATTCACTCAAGCTTTTGGCAAGTGTCCACTCTCTCTTCATGGAGTCTCCATGCTCATAGAGCATTCTTTGTAAGTTCATTTCTATTTATTTAGTACATCATGTATTTTTATCTTTTGTTCTTTCCTCCATAGTTTGTTAGATGTGTGTATTTGAGTAGATTAAGAGTTTATTTCGATGATTTCTAGATATTCTTCTATTGAAGTTGACCCTTTAGTGAGAGTGTGGAGTTCTAGTTGGACTTGGGTGTGGGAGTACCACAAGATTTATCTACTTTTAACCCCACATAATTTTGAGTGTCAAATTTCATTACAAAAGAGATTCAAGCTAGAGAGAAGGAATCAAAGTAAGAGAGAAAAGAAAAGTGTGAAACAAGTGAGAGGCAAACCCTCCTCCCTTTCTATTGTTTGATTGTATTGGTTGATCAAGTGTGTTCAATTGAGTAATTGGGATAGGGGGAACAAGTCACTTGATGCACATGAGATCACAACATAAGGTAGAAACAATGTGAGCACCAAACCGTAGCCACATTCCATCGGTAGAGTGTCTTTGAGTAAGATTAGAAATGTCCTACTTTAAGTGACTTAGACATAGAGTAAGAAAATTTGACTATGGATAACAATCTAGAGAAGATTCCTAACCCCTCTAGGTACACTTACCCGCCTTAACCATATAAAGACTTCGATGATCAAGATTAGTTCCAATCTATCTAGATGGGCTTTATTGCACAATATCAATAATGAGAAACTCAAAAATTGTTGCAGAATTGATGCTTGCAACCAAATTTGTACTTGATATGCAAGAACTAGATATGTCCTAGTAGATAACCCATGACAAAGTAATGATAGTAGTGAGACTATCATGATTAATGAATTCAACAAAGGGAAATCAGATTCATATGATTTTTCCATCCTTGACATTGTGAAAGGGGAATCTATGGTATCCCATTTTGAGAGAGTTTTTAGAGTAGAGTGTGACCAAGGAACAATATTTCTATACTTAAATAAAGCCTTTTGGATGATGAGAGCCTTTGAGGATCAAGTAGTTGATGTCAAGACCTTGATAGTACTGAAGAATCGTATGAGACCTTAGGAGTCAACCACATACTTAGATAAGGAAGGACTTAGATATCAAAGAGTAGTAAAGAAATAAATAGGAAATCATACCTATTGTGAAGCCTTTATTTTGAGCCTAATGAGATCAACATTGACATGGTTTCAACCATTGGATAAACATTCATATAGAAAGATTGATGGGTAGCAATGCTATTTATTCGCAACACTTGGGAATTACAAATAAAATCAATCTTCATACCTTCAAACATAGAGATATCCCTCCCATCCAATGGAATATTGTATAGGAAGATGTAGATGATTTCCCTTTGAATAAATAATCAGACTTGAGTCATGGATGGATGAGGATTTGAATTTGAGGATTTGTAAAGAAACCACATAAAAAAGAAATAAGAATAGCAAGAAGAGATGTCACAAATTATGCGATACAAGATAGATCCATTGATGATCCAACATACATTTATGAAAGGTTCAATGATGAATAATTTGAACCACATCTCTAGGTGCAAATCCTAGCTATTATGGGCATTTTTGTTCATGAGAATACCTTGATTGAACATTGTGACACAAGGGTATGACCTTAGTGGATTTTTGATGATCTTAGTTCTTGAGCAATTAAATAAGGGAGAAACAATATTAGTGCAAGCCAAAACCTCAGATGATAATGACTTAGCATCCATTCACCTAGAAACCAAGTTTGGCACTGACGACGAGTTCTAGATAGAGATTGAAGCCAATGATTGTATGAGGGACTTTGTAAACTACAATATCCCCTATACAAGGTATAGGAACCCCATAAGGAAAATGATACCTCCAAGTATAGAAAATCAGATGACTTTGAGCCTCTAGAACACCTTAAAAACATAAGAGAAAGTCAAAAGGTCATATGCCAATCAAGAGATGGAAAGGAAAGTGGTTGTCACAATAGAAGATAATAAAGAGAAATGTGCTTATGTTGCTCGTGATGTATCAAATATGGAAGAGAATCAATCAAAAGAATTGTCCCAACAATGGAGATGTATTTGCATAGTCCTACAAGGACCTACATGGCATTGACCCTCATATTTGTGCCCATAGGATTCCTATGACACCCAATACCAAACTCTCCAAACAAAGACCATATACTTATAACGATGTCTATTTGGCCAAAATCAAAGAGGAATATGATAAAATCTGTTTATGAGATTGAGCATACCAAATGGAGGTTCCCCGTCATTATCATGCTTAAGAAAAATGGGAAGCTAAGAGTTTTTCACTCTCAACCTCTCTTACTCTTCATACACTCACACACAATTGTCACAACCCTCAGTCACCCTTTCTCACCTACTCTTTCTTTTTCTCTCACTCACATCCACACACCCACTTTCTCTTTGTTTCTCAAGTTCTCTCTTTTCCCTCACTCACTCGCTTATACGTCCACACACATACACCCACTCTTTATTCTCACATGCACTTACACACACACAATCTAGGTCCCTCTTTCCCTTCTTCACTGCTCACACATCCAGTTCCTCCTCCTTTTGCTCCCTCCTTTCACACTTGCTTCCCTCTTACCCTCTCATGCTCTCATACTTACGCGATCCCCCACTTACCCGTAGGCACATAGCCATAACATTTTAGCCATTCATTGACTCATTCAAGGAGTTGCTGCAAATATCTTGACCGTCTTACTTATAAAACAATCATATCTTCGTATGCAACGTGACACTATATCCATAGGGCTACATCCCATGTCATGGATGGATTGCAAAGAAGGATAATTCGATGCTTGGTCCTCCCGATGCTTGCACCCCCCAAAAATTTCCTTGCTGTACTAGGATCCTATTGTGGAACAAACCACAACACTTAACCCCCTTTGTGTAGATTAATTTTGTTCCTTGTCATAACTTCGTGCTTTGGGGAAAGAGGGGCTCATATGTGAGTTCCCGCTTGTTGTCTAAGTCAGCAACAAGTGTATGAACCAAGAGCGTGGATAGTATAGACTATCTCTCTATCGTGTGAGTTCGGGACACATAGTCCACACGTGTGCTTGGTCATTATATGGAAGTACATTGATATGAAATAGCAGTTCAGTGTTGTTTACCAATCAATTGAAGTGGAGTCTAGTAATCCCTAGAACTTTGAAGACATGGTGCGCCACCACACAGTAATCGATCTCACTTTGGGCTCCACCAATGTCTAGTGAATAAATCCCGTGGTCGGTCCATATAACCTCTCAGAAGCAGCTTCTATGCTCAGCCATTGTGACTCTTCCCGGCTTCAGTTATAGATGACCAAAGAGTTTCTTTCTATTGATGTCCTTTTAATTGTACCTCATCAATAGGGTGTTTACCCTCCGCCCTTTATTTTCCCCCTTCTGCTATCTACTGTTCCCCACTCCCTGACGTGACTCCTTCACTGATCGTCCAGATATGCCCCCTGTAACATAATCCTAGTAGGAGATGGTTGAACTACACCCTAAGAGAGAGGATTAGGAAGTAATCCTCAACCATGGCTTTTGGGGCAAGTGGTTAGCCCATCACATTCCTAACCAAGAGGTTGTGAGTTCAATTTCTTGCATTGGTATCAGAGCTCAAGGTTGAGCTTCCATGGAGACCTTGATAGGCTCATCATCATCATCTTGCTCCTCTAGTCGCTCTCCTATATGCGTGTGCAATGCTCGTAGATGATCAGAAATAGTGCGCCGCCGCCGAAATTCGCATATTGACTTAGCCTAAGTCGGAAGAAGCTTGGCAAAAAGTTTATACTCTGTGTGCTGCCGGCGGGATTCGATCCCTCGCCCCCCCAATAAGAGCGCCATCGTCTACCCAACAAGATCACGGGCGGATCACGCTCGATATTTTGCAGAAATTGATTTTTATCTAAAGTCTGGCGCCGAAAAGCTTTCATCAAGAGCAAAAAATAAGAGAAGAATTCCGCGAAGCTGCCGCTGCTGCCGACGGAATTCGAACCCGTGCCATCAATTAGAGAGGATAATCGTCTAGCCACGCTGTCAACGCCCATTGCTTGTCTTCTAATCCAGAAGAAACTGCAATAATACAGTAGCCAGAGCTGAAGTGCAAGTCCTCTCATCCATCCAAGGAGCCAAGTCCTCTCATCCATCCAAGGAGCCAAATCAATTCCTGCAGCTTGGAACCAGAGGAGTATTTTGCTTTTAGCCAAAGAAACAAACAAGGAGAGTCATCTCTCTAGTATGTGGTGGTCGTAATCCTTGTTCTCTTGCACCCCCCATGCTTCTTTCAGATAAGACATTGGTTATAGCACCCTTCCTCACAGAGGATATATAACCCTCCTTTGCTCACCTTTTCCCATATGCCCAGTGCTCATCCCCCAAACACTAAGAACGAAGGAAAAAAATGTTGAAAGACTGCAAAAATTCATGTATATTCTCATAACCCAAGTAGGGACATGTGCATACAACCATTATAAAAACACTATAAAATATGACATGTCTGTTTTCTAGTATCAACTTTTGTCAGAAGCAAGAACCTATTTTTCTCAGCATTTATCAGTAACAAGGGTTATGGATGAATGCAAAGGACAACCCAAGACATCATGCATGTAAACACAGTTCACTTTCATTTACAAGCATCAAATGAATAATGTCAAAAATGTACATCGTAGAAATCCTAGTCAAGAAATTCGCGGTACCTATTATGTGTTAGGGAGAGAAGCTTCTTGCAAGATGCAGGTCATAGGTCTTTCCATCCTTTGTCTCTCAAGCGATCTCCGTATCTCTGAAGCACAAAGCACACGAAGCTATAGGTCCTTCCTACCCGACCACTTGCTACAAAGGGGAGTAGCCAAAATTATGTATAGAAGCCTCTCCCCAACAACCGATGTTGCCAGCATGCAGATGCGACCGTGTTCCCTTTCTGTCCATTCCCTTCACATGTGCACAGGACAGCTCCTCGATAGAATGAGGAAGAAAAACACACCGCTCTCTCTCTCAATAGACGCAAGGAGTGCCCTCAGAACCCCCACTGCTCCGTATCTCCCACCTTCCAGCCATGCTAGCAACGAGAAGGTTGTCGCCCTCCACAGGGTCCCCACTCGTGTGTCTTTAGGGGTCTGACTCTCCCCTTCTTCTTTCATCTGACATCCTCGCGGGGTAGATGGCCGCTGCCCATAGAGACCAAGCCTCTCAGAAACGGGCAAAAAATCCCCCCCCCCCCCCCCCCCCCCCAAATTCTGGCTAAATATATTTCTTCTTGCATATTGGGAAGCTGCTTGTAGTACTCCCATATCCTGCCTCCAAATAGTGTTCAGAAGGAAAATCTCCTCTGTGCTCCTGTAAGTCCTCAAAAAAGTGCAAGGAATAATGAGAGCAAGTACCCATTCCCCTTCCATTTAGTGACCAACTAATGCATGGGATTCTCTTTGTCTGCTAATTTTTCCAGTTGATTTCTCCTCTTAGAATGCTTAGGAATCCTCCATCCTGAAGCTCCAAAATATCCAGCTGATGCATAAATAGTAAATATCAAAAGATCAAATGGACAATTTGCCAAATCCCATATCTCACAAAAACAGTTTGTTGTGTATCTGCCACAGCTGTCGAGTAGTCCGATATTTGACGCCATAAGCACTACCACCTTGCATATGAATAAACAGAAAACAGTGGGATCTTCAATGTAACACCTCTCTAACAAGACCAATCACAACATTTAATACTATTGGTTCAATAAAAGGAATAAGAAAGGAGGTGGTAGAGATGGATTTGGAAACACAAGAGGAAGTGGTGGACGAAACTACAATAACAGAAATAGAAAATACAACAGAAGGGATCTCAACAACTACTCAGAGGATGAATCACATGAACATTCATTTATCCTAATGAATTTCAGTCATAAAGATGGTAAAGAAGATGAGAATTTGTTCTACATAGATTTTGGTTGTTGAAACCATATTGAAGACAATGTTGCTTTTCTATTTGACTTGGAGAAACCCAATTATAATTATGAATTACAAATAGGGGATGATACCAAGCACAATACAAAAACGATTGGCAATGTCAAAGCTCGCAATGGTAGGAGAACCATTCTGAATAAGGTTCTCCATGTAACTACCATCAATAAAAATCTAATAAGTGTAGGAAAAATAGTTGAAAAAGGCTTACAAGTTAGGTCCAACCAACATGAAGCTTATGTGGAAGATCCATGTCAAGGCTTTAAGAAGATAGCAAGAGGTGAGAAGCATGGTAGACTCTTTACTTTTGAAGTAGGAGAAACCACGAACATAGCTCTATTCAACTTTGGGTCTCAAACCCTAAGTGAGCTTGAAGTGTGGCATAAGAGATTTGCTCATGTGAATGAAAGAACCTTGAAGGATATATACATGGATCAAAGTCTTCTAGGGTTGGCAAACTTCTCAAGGCGAAATTTGATCAATAAGTGTGATGCTTGTCAAATTGGGAAGGCACAAAGACAGCCTTTCAACCACAAAGGCTACATCCACAACAATCTCTTGGATCTAGTACACATTGATGTGTGGGGACCAAGTCAAGAGCCTTTATTAACATGCTGAAGGTATTATGTATCTTTTGTTGATGATCACAATAGATGGACAATTTTAAGTACTTTATCAAGAATAAGAGTGAAGCATTTGAATGCTTCACAGAGTACCTAGCACATGTAGAATATCATACAGGTAGATCATCAAAGAAACTTAGATCTAAAGGAGAGGAGAATACTTTTTCAAAGATTTTGATGAATATTTCTAGGATAAATGCATCCAAAAGAAAGTAACTACTAGGTACTTCCTCAACTAAATGGTGCTGTAGAAAGGAAGAACAAGATCTTAGTTGCATCAGCAAGGACTATTATGCTTAAAGAGAAGAAGCTACCACATTATCTATGATTAGAAGCTATATCTACTACGAATAGACTTCCATTCAAATCTCTTCAAGGTATGACTCCTTATGAAGCTTGGAATGGTAGAAAAACAAGTCCAAATCATTGAAAAGTTTTTGGTTGCTTATCATATGTACAAGTGTACCTTCACACATTTGAGGGAAATTGAATGAAAGGGAAACCAAGGTTGTATTCATTCGCTATGTTTCAACTCAAATGGGAAACAAAGGAATTCACTACAATCACAGATGGTGTATTTGAAGAACATACATCATCGTATGAAGAGGATAAACAGAAGGTAAATTTACCCTATGATCATGATTTAGATTTTCATCCATCAGGTATCATACATGATACATAGGTGCAAGAATATGGAGAATGATCCAAGCACACTCCTAGAAGATCAACAAGGGCAAGAAAGCAACCTTATGGAGAATGCCCTGGAAAATCAAGAGGAAAGGCCAAGGTGCAAGAATATGGGGAATTCTCCAAGGACACTCCTAGAAGATCAACAAGGGAAAGAAAGCAACCTTAAAGGTATGAATATGACTCTACATTTGTAAAAAACCATTCTATCTATGAAGAACCCTCAACATATGAAGAAGTCAAAGGTAACCCTAATTGGGAGAAAGCCATGAAGCAAGAAATAGAAACTCTAAAGGAAATCAACACATGGCATTTAGTTCCAATGCAAACGAATCAAAATGTAATAGATTATAGATGATTCTGCAAGTTGAAAAGGAATTCAGATGGATCCATTTGCAAGTACAAAGCTAGGTCAGTTGCTAAAGGATGTGCTCAAACTCAAAGCATAGACTATGAAGAAACTCTCTCACCAGTTTCCAAGATGACCACCATCAGGACCTTGCTTAGTGTAGCAATTGCAAGGAACTAGAAGCTACTTCAGCTTGATGTGAAGAATGCTTTTCTTAATGTCTGGATCAGTGAAGAAGTATACATGTCACAACCACAATGATTTGAAAACCCTAATTATCGTACTCATGTTTTTCAACTTAGAGCTTGGAGCTTCACATTGGTGATCTATCCACAAGATCAAGGTTTGAAATCAAGAAATGAAGATCCTTCCTTGTTCATCAAGAAGGTTCACAATGAAGTAATCTTTTTATTTTTTTATGTAGATGAAATAATTATGATAGGTGATGACTTAAATGGAATATAAAGGATCAAAAGTCATATGCAGGAAGAACTCACATTCTTCTTAGGTATGCAAGTCATATACGTAGGTGACGACTTAAATGGGATACAAAGGATCAAAAGACACTAATCTTAAATGGAATTCAAGATCAATGACCTTAGAGAACTCACATTCTTCTTAGGTATGCATGTCATATACACAAATAAAGTGATGAACTTGACTCAAAGGAGGTACATTCATGATTTACTATTGAAGTTCAAGATGGATAATGCAAAACCTATATGTACACCTATGGAAACGAATCATCAACTAGTGTTATGAATGTGAACAAATAAAAGATATGAAATAATATCAAATTTTTCTAGGTAGCTTAATCTATGCTACACATACAAGGGCAAACATCTCATATAATGTATGAGTGCTAAGCGAGTTCATGTACTGTCCAAGAAAACCACATATGGATGTAGCTAAGAGAGGACCCAAGTGCCTAAAAGACACAATCAATTAAGGTTAAAATCTTGTGTAATGGAGTTCCAAGAAGCAACCTATAGTTGCACTATCTCAACTGAAGTAGAATATAGAGGATTGACCATATCAACTTAAGAAGCTATTTGGCTAAAGGAATTGTATGTAGAATTGGGACTTGTGAGTTTGAAACCTCACATATTTGGAGACAACATAAGCTCAATGCATCTAGGAAAACAAATGTGTATACCATGCAAGAACCAAACATATAGAGGTTCATTATTACTTCATGAGGGAGAAGCTCTTGGCAAAGAAAATTTATGTTTCTTTTGTTCCAACAAAGAAGCAAGTAGTAGATATGATGACTTATGCTCTAGATGGAGTTAAACTTTGTAGGTTCAAGTCAATCGAAGGTATTCAAATAATCAGTGAATGAAGACTCAAGCATGCTTAGCTTGAGGGGTAGTTGTTAGGACATCAAGCCTTCACCATGCTTGATAAGGATTTGTTTTAAGCATAAATTTGCTCATTGACATGAGCCATAGTGTTAGCATATTACTTGAGAATATCTATTGTTGTAAAGGTTTATGATCACTTATTATATCCTATGAGATTTCTTTATTATTTTTTAAGAATAAATATGAAAACTCAAAAAACTAGGATTCTTGAGGTTGGTGATCATTCAATTACCAAAATCAAGTTTGAAACTTGATTCTCTACTTTCCTAGATTATAGGAAAAGAGACCTTTGATCACAACAAACAATCTAGCCAGCTATTTTGAATTCAAAATCATTGTAAAGGAGTTGTGAATACACAAAGGGTCTATGTGGACTTGTAAAATAGGTTAGAGGTATATACAACTTTTTTCATTATCATCTTGCTTGTTGCTCATATCCTTTATCATCTTCTCCAAGCTCCGTTCACTTACATAGATTTGTTCTCACTCCTCAGAGATCCAGTGCTTATTTTGTATATTTTTTAGTTTAGTAGATTGTGAGAAACAAAGCATTTAATCTCTCAAGTTAAATCCCTAGACATTCCTAAAAGTCGATGATACACCTAGTCAATGCTAAACTTATAATTGAGTGAAGTCTTGCTTATAAATTTGATTCTTGCACTTAATATCTACTTAACCCTATATGTCACCATCATCTAATAGGGATTTAGCCAATGTAATCAGGCTAGGAGCACTTTGCATTAGAAGGTGAATGATTCATGCATAAATAACAAGTTCCATGAACCAACTTATGAGCAAAACTATCTGTTTTGAATCCAACTCTTCTAAGTGACTTTACAAAGCAGGTGTTTTATTGCAGCAATTGGAATCTTTTAAGGTGTACTAGATTTCCCAGTAGCAAAGGGGCAGGTCCACTACTCGTTAGTTGGATAAAACTTCAACACTTTCATCATCGTATTTATACTATTCAAGTTTTTCAAGTACTCAGAGTGGTATCAGAGCTACATCAAGATGCGTGATGGTATTCCTTCAATGATTGAGAAGATAGATAAGAAAAACTATGTTGTTTGGCAAATCAGAATGGAAGCTTACTTGCAAGGTAGAAATCTTTATGGAACTGTAGCAAGTGATGAAGTTATGCCTACTCCAAGATCTAAAGGAGGACCTATATAAGAAGAGACTGAGAATCTCACACTATGGTGTGCAAGAGATGCTCAAGCCAAGTCTTATATCTTGAAATCTAACTTTCATTTCTTGTTATCACATATTAGAGTATGCAAAAATTCTCAAGAAACCTAGGAAGCACTTGAAACATTCTTCTTTGCTAGCATTAAAGCTAGAAGGAATCACTTATTGAATGAGTTAAACCAAATAAAGAAGACAACAAAGCAAACAATCGCAAATTTTGTCACTAAAGTCAAGGAGGTTGCGACTCAATTGGAGAGCTAATTGAAGAAGAGGCTATCATGAGGAGATCCTAAATGGTATTAGAACTGACAAGAAATGGCAATCATTTACAAAAGCCTATGATCTTATCATTTATGTGCAGACACTTGACTTCAACATATTCCTTGGACAACTCTTCAATCAAGAGGCTACCAACAATCTAAAGGAAGGTAACTCTAGAAGTGCTCTTTATGGAGACAAGAAAGATAAGAAGAACAAACGAAAGAAGAAGAAGGATGATGATGATGAGGAAATCTCTCAAGCCAATTATGCAGGCAAGAGCAAGTGAAAAGGAATAAAAAAGAAGCAAAGCATGACAGTCAAAAGGAAAATAGAGCCAACCTTGTGCCATCTGTTACAAGAACGACCTCATCACTCAAAACTACTAGTTCAATGGAAGGACTCAAAAAGGAGGTGGTAGAGGTGGGTTTGGAAACACAAGAGGCATAGGTGGACAAAATCTAGAGTAACAATAATAGAAACTACAATAGAACCGACTTCAAAAACTACTTAGAGGATCAATCACATGAAGATTCATTACTCCTTATGAATTTGAGTCATAAAGAAGGTAAAGAAGATGAACATTTTTCCTACATAGATTCTAGTTGTTCAAAGCATGTTGGAGGTAGTTTTGCTCTTCTATCTGACTTGGAGAAACCCAAACATAAGCATAAATTACGAATAGGGATGATACCAAGCACAATGTGGAAAGGATTGGCAATGTCAAAGCCCCCAATGGTAGGACAATCATTCTGAGTAAGGTTCTCTATGTACCCACTATCACTAAAAACCCAAAAATTGTAGGCCAAACAGTTGAAGAAGGGTTACAAATTAGGTTCACCCAACATGGAACTTATATGGATGATCCATGTCAAGGTTTCAAGAAGATAACTAGAGACGACGTAGAATCTTTACTTCTGAAGTAGGAGAAACTAGGAGTTTTAAGAAGATAACTAGAGATGATGTAGAATCTTTACTTATGAAGTAGGAGAAACTAGGAGCATAGCTCTATTCATCTTTAGGTCTCAAACTCTAAGTGAGATCGAAGTGTGGCATAAGGGACTTGCTCATATGAATGAAAGAACCATGAAGGATATATGCAAGGATCAACGTGTTCTAGGGCTGCCAAACATCTCAAAGCAACACATGATCAATATGTGTGATTCTTGTCAAATTGGGAAGGCACAAAGAAACAAAGGCTATATCCACAACAATCTCTTAGATCCAGTACACATTGATGTGTGGCAGCCAAGTCAAGAACCTTCATTAGTAGGCTCAAGGTATTATGTATTTTTTGTTGATGATCACAGTAGATGGAAAATTTTGTACTTTCTCAAGAATAAGAGTTAAGTGTTTGAATGATTCAAGAAGTAGCTAGCAGACGTGGAAAATCATACAGGTAGATCATTGACGAAACTCAGATATCATGGAGGGGGAAAATACTTCTCCAAAGAGTTTGATATAGTATTTACAAGATAACGACATCAAAAGGGAAGTTATTACTAGGTGTTATCCTTGACTAAATGGTATTGCAAAAAGGAGGAAAAAGACCCTAATTGTATCAACAAGGACTATGCTTAAAGAGAAGAAGCTACCACATTATCGATGGGCAGAAGCTATATCTATTACAGTATACCTTGTGAATAGACTTCCATCCAAATCTCTTCAAGATATAACTCTGTATAAAGCTTGAATGATAGAAAACCAAGTCTAGGTCATTGCAAAGTTTTTGGTTGCTTAGGAAACCAAGGCTGTATTCATTGGCTATGATTCAACTCAAATGGGATACAAGTTCTACAATCCATCAACAAAGCAATTCACCACAAACACGGATGTTGTATTTGAAGAACATAGATCATGCTATAGAGAGGATAAACAAAAGTTAAATTTGCCCTATGATCTTGATTCAAATTTTCATCCATTAGGTAGCAAGCATGGTACATAGGTGCAAGACTATAGAAGTGAATGAGATGATGATCAAGATGATAAGGAGAGAGACTTAAAGCTCTCAAAAATGAAGAGGAAAGTCCTAGATGCAAGAATGTGGAGAATGCTCCAAGCACATTCCTAAAAGATCAACAAGGGAAAGAAATCAACCTGAAAGGTATGGATATGACTCTACATTTGTAACATGGCATTCCATCTATTTGGATAAAGACTCAGTTTCAAAAGAGCCCTCAACATATGAAGAAGCCAAAGGTAACCCTAATTGGGAGAAAGCCATGAACAAAGAAATAGAAGCTCTAAAGCAAATCAACACATGGGAGTTAGTTCCAATGCAAACCAATTAGAAGGTAATAGGTTACATATGGGGTTTAGATGGAGCAATTTGCAAGTACAAAGCCATGTTGGTTGCTAAAGGATGTGCTCAAACTCAGGTCATAGACTATGAAGAAACTTTTGCACCAATTGCCAAGATGACCACCATCATGAGCTTTTTTAGTGTAGAAGCTGCAAGGAATCGGAAGCTACTTCAACTTGATGTGAAGAATGATTTCCTCAATGGGTGCATTACTAAAGAAGTATACATGTCACAACCACCAAGATTTGAAAACTCGAATTACCCTACTCATTTTTGTTGACTTAAGAAGGTTTTGTATGGCTTAAAACAAGCCCTTAGAGCTTGGAACTTAAGATTGGAGACCTATCTACAAGATCAAAGCTTCAAATCAAGCAATGCAGATCGTTCCTTGTTAATCAAAAAGGTTCATAATGAGGTAATCTTTTTATGTGATTATGTAGGTGACATATTTATGATAGGTGATGACATAAATAGAATAGAAAGGATCAAAAGACATATCCATGAAGAATTCAAGATTAGTGATGTTAGAGAACTCGCATTCTTCTTAGGTATGCAAATCATATACACAGATCAAGGGATGTACTTGATTCAAAGTAGGTACATTGAAGATTTACTATTGAAGTTCAATATGGATAATGCAAAGCCTACAAGTACACATATGGAAATGAATCATAAACTTAGTGTTTATGAAGGTGAACAAATTAAAGATAGCATATGTACATGTACCTTCACAAATTAGAGGGAAATTGGATAAAAGGGCTACCAAGGCTGTACTCATTGTCTATTATTCAACTCAAATGGGTTACAAGTTCTAAAATCCATTAACAAAAAAATTCACCACAAGTAGAGATGTGGTATTTGAAGAACATAGATCATGGTATGAAGAGGATAAATAGAAGCCAAATTCACCCTATGATCTTGATTCACATTTTCATCCATTAGGTAGCAAGCATGATGCATATGTATAGGACTCCAAAAATGAATCAAATGATAATCAAGATAAGAAGGAAAATCAAGAGGAAAGGACAAGATGCAAGAATGTGGAGAATGCTCTAAGCACAATCCTAGAAGATCAACAAGGGGAATACAACAACCTGAAAGGTATGGATATGACTCTACATTTGTAACAAAGCATTCCATCTATTTGTCTAAAGACTCAGTTTCAAAAGGACCCTCAATATATGAAGAAACCAAAGGTAACCCTTATTGGGAGAAAGCCATGAAGGAATAAATAAAAGCTCTAAGGGAAATCAACACATCGAAATTAATTCCAATGCAAACCAATTAGAATGTAATAGGTTGGAGATGGGTCTACAAGTTGAAAAGGAATTCAGATGGATCAATTTGCAGGTACAAAGTCAGGTTGGTTGCTAAAGGATGTTGTCAAACTCAGGGCATAGACTTTGAAGAAACTTTGTCACTAGTTGCCAAGATGACCACCATCACAACCATGCTTAGTGTAGCAAGTGCAAGGAATCGGAAGCTACTTCTTTAGAAAACTCTTTAATCAAGAGGCGAAAAACAATCTAAAGGAAGGTAACTCTTATCAAGGTAACTTTACAAGTTCTCTTTATGTAGACAAGAAAGACAAGACGAACAAAGGAGAGAAGGAGGATGATGATGAAGAAATCCCTCAATCCAATTATGCAGGCAAGAGCAAGTGAAAAGGGAAGAGGATCAAAGCATGATAAGTCAAAAGGACAAGAGAGCCAACCTTGTGCCATCCATAACAAGACCCACCACTCCACTCAAAACTATCAGCTGAATGGAAGGACTCAAAAAGGAGGTGATAGAGGTGGATTTGGGAACACAAGAGGAAGAGGTGGACAAAACTACAATAACAACTACAAGAGACGGGACATCAACAACTACTCAGAGGATCAATCACATGAAGATTCATTAATCCTAATGAATTTTTGTCATAAGGAAGTTAAAGAAGATGAGCATTTGTTCTACATAGAATTTGGTTGTTCAAACCATGTTGCAGGCAATGTTGCTTTCCTATCAGACTTGAAGAAACCCAAGAATAAGCATGGAGCACAAATAGGTGATGATATTAAGCACAATGTGGAAATGGTTAGCAATTTCAAAGCCCCCATTGGCTGGACAAAGATTTTGAGTAAGTTTCTCTTTGTACCCACTATCACTAAAACCTAATAAGTGTAGGCCAAATAGTTGAAAAAGGCTTACAAGTTAGGTTCATCCAGCATGAAGCTTAGGTGGAAGATCCATGTCAAGACTTTAATAAGATATCTAGAGGTGATAAGAATTGCAAATTCTTTACTTTTAAAGTAGGAGAAACTAGGAACATAGCTCTATTTAACTTTGTGTCTCAAACCCAAGTGAGCTTGAAGTGTGGCATAAGATACTGGCTTATGTGAATGAAAGAACCTTGAATGATATATGTAGGGATCAAAGTGTTATAGGGCTACAGAACATCTGAGAGCAACACATGATCCACATGTGTGATGCTTGTCAAATTAGGAAGGCACAAAGAAAACCTTTCAACCACAAAGGGTACATCCATAACAATTTATTGGATCTAGTTCATAGTGATGTGTGGGGTACAAGTCAAGAACCTTTATCAGTGTTGATATATTTTGATAGTGATGTGTGTGAACACACTTAGGACCACCGGGCTTGTATATACACCTATAATCCTAATGGGTCACTTATCTTTGTACATTCACTTGGTAATACAATCACTATTGTATGTTGTGCTCTAAGATTCATCTTCTTTTGTGTGTTGTTCGCGTGCTTCCATAGACCTCAAACTCCAACAATTGGTATTAGAGTAGTTCACCACTTCATCTAGGTTGTAATCGACACCCTTTCAGTGATAGTTTCATATTGCACAAAACTTTGTGAGCATACCCAGTGCAATTAGAAGTTCAAATAAACTTCTTTCTATGGTGTCAAAATTTTCATGTGAGCACGTTCTGGTCTCTGAATGCACTATTGCAGCATCCATGCAGACTTCATTCTTTTGTGCCAAACATATGAACCTTCACAAATTAGAGGGAAATTGGATGAAAGGGCAACCAAGGCTGTATTCATTGGCTATTATTCAACTCAAATGGGATACAAGTTCTACATTGTACAATCCATCAACAAAAAAATCACCACAATCAGGGATGTTGTATTTGAAGAACATAGATCATGGTATGAAGAGGATAAATAGAAGATAAAGACTACAAGCTCTAGAAAATCAAGAGGAAAGGCCAAGATGCAAGAATGTGGAGAATGCTTCAAGCACACTCCTAGAAGATCAATAATGGAAAGAAAGCAACCTAAATGGTATGGATATGACTCTACATTTGTAACAAATCATTCGGTCTATTTGGCTAAAGACTTAGTTTTTAAAGAACCCGAAACATATGAAGAAGCCAAAGGTAACCCTAATTGGGAGAAAGCCATGAAGGAAGAAATAGAAGCTCTAAAGGAAATGGACACATGGGATTTGATTCCAATGCAAACCAATAAGAAGGTAATAGATTGTAGATGGGTCTATAAGTTGAAAAGGAATTTAGATGGATCAGTTTGCAAGTACAAAGCTACGGTGGTTGCTGAAGGTTGTGCTCAAACGAGAGAACTCACATTCTTCTTAGGCACGGAAGTCATATACAAGTGTACTTGAATCTCTCAGCTTGCTCATTGGGAATGGAAGCTTATCTTCAAGGGAGAAACCTCTATGGTTACATATTTAGAGATGAGATGATTCCAATCCTCAGAAGCAAGGGACAACCAACTCAAGAAGAACAAGAGAGGTTAACCATATGGCGTTCAAAGGATGCTCTAGCAAAGTCATATATTCTTAACTCAATCTCTCATTTGTTTAGTTCCACACATCATGAGTTGCAAGACTTCACAAGAGACTTGGAATTATCTTGAAGCATTCTTCTCATCAAGCACCAAGGCAAGGAAGAATCAACTATGGATGGAGTTCTTGTTTGGAGCATTGTAATGGGACGCCAGTTCTCTATTCTGTTCTTTTCCCCTTTTTTGTGTACTAACTTGATAATGCCATTGTTGAGACCAGAAGGAAGCGCGCCAAACTTGAGTGCCTCTTGCCAAACCAAACGAAGAGGGGTGGCAACCACCAACTTGAAGGATTTAAACAACTCATTAGTGAGCCCGTCGGGTCCCGGGCTTTTACCTGAGGGGAGGGCATCGATGACCTCAATGATTTCGGCTTCAGAGATAGAGGCATGAAGCAGAGAGTGAAGGTTGGGTGGTATCCTGTGGGGGGAAACCCTAGATATGGCAGCCATACAGTCCCTTCTATGGTGGGAGAGGGGATTTGAGAGCGTGGTTAAGCGAGGACCAAAAAGGTTTCATCAAAGGCAGGTCAATTTTGGAAACCATTATAGATATCTGGGAAGGTCTTGAATTTGCAAATGAGTCTAAACAAGTAGTTTTCCTCAAGATCGACTTTGATAAAGCCTACGACAGGCTAGAATGGGACTATATTCTTCAGTCGCTACAAGATCTTGGTTGTAGTTAGAAATTCACCAAGATGATAGCGACCCTTCTCGGAAACGCATCGACCCAAATTAACATTAATGGAAATCTTTCAAAGGTGATCAAACTTAGAAGATCTATCAGACAAGGGTGCCCATTGGCTCCCCTTCTCTTTGCCATTGCCACAGAAGGGCTTAGCAGGCTGGTGGAGCATCAGGTGGAAGCTGGTAACATTAAAGGCCTTCGTTTGCCGCATGACCACAGTCAGATCACCATGAGACTTTTTGCCGATGATATGAACGCTTTTGTGCACAATGATAGTACCAGCCTTGAGACGTTCTGGAAGTGTCTTGCTACTTTTTGTGAAGCCTCTGGTTCCATAATCAACCACTCTAAGACCGCCTTTAGAGCTACTGGTGGGCCACAGCCCGACCTTCTCATTGATCATGGCTGTCAAATCATTCCGCAGGGCCAAATTTTTCGGCTTCTTGGGATTCCCTTGGGGTTTGGCGTCTCTATGGAACAGCGGTGGAACTGGGTGCTCGCCAAACTCGAAAACAAGCTTAACTATTGGAGAGGTATGCAAATCAATCTTGCTGGTCGTGCTATGGTTATCAACACGTTCCTCTTATCTTCTACCATTTATTTCCTTTCTTGTTGGAGACCGAAAGAGCATGATCCGTCCAAACTGGATAGTATTTGTAGAAACTTCCTTTGGACGGGCGACCACAATAGGAGGGGGGTGCCTAAAATCAAATGGTCCATCTGCACCAGCCATAGAGATAGTGGGGGACTTGGTATCTTGGACATTGGGCGCATGGCTAACAAACTGTCGGCCAAATGGATGATTAAGGCTTGGTGCAACGGGGAGGCCTCGTGGGCCAAGCTGATCTTCAGAAACAAGAATGAGTTGGCGCTCATGGGTTTCCCAAATTGGAAGAATCTTGACATCTTCACCTTGCTGTTTTCCCCAATCCCCGTCTTCCCGAAAGGCTCTAATCTAGTGTGCTCCCTTTGGAAGAGTTGGAATAAAGTCAAAAGCTTCACAAGAATTAGTGAAGACTGGAAGTGGGCTTCCGGTATCAGACAAAACGACTCTATCTGGTTTCCGATCCATGGCATTCGGAGTGTGGAATCTTGGAACATTCAAAATGCCAAGAAGCTATGGAACAAAGGCTTCAAAAAATGGAAACATCTCTGGAAACAAGACACCAACCGTTGGATCAACTTTGAGGATATTGACCCTAGCATCAACATTTCGCATGAAGAATGGAACACTTTGCAAAGCAGATGTCTCGCCTCGGACCGCCACAAAGTTCGCCTACTCATGGGACACGACATGCCGAGCTCGCTTGGTCTCAAATGGCACAATGGGAATAGCCTATCAAAAATCCCGAACATCAAAGAAACGACCGACTATCAGGTCAACCTCAACAAAAAGTGGTGCCTATCATGGACGCGGCTTCGGTGGGACATGAGGTTCATGGCTATCTGGCACCCCCTCATAGAAATCAAAAAGTCTGTCCTCTTATGGCAAATTCTTCATCACGGAATCTGGACCAACCTTAAGGCTAGCAAAATTTGTGGGATCCCTCCCTGGTGCAAACGCTGCCACCGGTCTATCGAAGATGTTTCACACATCTTCTTTACCTGCCCCAACTCCAACAGACTCTGGCGAGAATAAGACTTCAAAAACGTCTCAGTTGGCAGCAAGCCCTGCTGGGAGAAGCGATCGGCTGCTCCGCGACTCTCTGGAACGCCATCAGAGGGGAGGTCCTATGGAAAATCTGGCGGGAAAGATGTGCTTTAAACTTCGGTGACTCCCCCAAGGAGTGGTCAATTGAGAAATCGCTGTTCCTCCTTGGCAAAAGGATTGTCAACTGTAAAAAATCCCCCCCCTTTAGGCATCATCAAGTACTCCTTTTGATCGATAACAAGCTTAAACCCAAGTGGGCCCCACATGAGGGTGATGAGAGGGTAATTAGCCTTCTTTGTAATGTCATCTAAGCTCTTTGTAATGTCATCTAAGCTCTGTAAAAGCTTCCCCTGCTTTGTGGGATTTGGGGGGTCCCATGGGCACTAGTCCCCTTCTCTTGTACTTTTCTTTATTTAATTCAAGTCCGGGAGAGTAGGCTATTGCCGAACTTCCTTTATATAAAAAAAAAACTATGGATGGAGTTCATCACACTGAAGAAGATGCCCAAGAAAAGTGTGACCGACTTTATCACCAAGATGGACCTAGAAAAAAAACTTGGAAGCATTGGAGAGATCTTTGATGAAGAGTAGTTAGTAAGGCAAGTGATCAATGGAATAAAGACAGATGACAAATGGGAAGCTTTCACCACATCCATGGACCTCTACATGGACATGCAAGCTCTTGATTTCAATACATCATGAACGATTTTTCACACATGAGGCAATGCTTATGAAGAATGGAGATGATGCAAAAGGTAATTAATCCTCTGCTCTCTATACAGATAAGAACAAGAATAAAGATAGCAAAGGCAAAGATAAAAAGTTTGATGATTAGGGTAGAACTTCTCAAGCAAACTTTGTAGGTAGAGGTAGAGACTCAAGAGGAAGAGGTAGAGCAGGAAGACAAGTTAGGGGGAGAACTCAAAGCTCCTCTCCATGTGCCATATGTGGCTTAACTAATCACATTACTGAGAATTGTTTCAGGAATCTTAGAAATCAAAGAGGAACATGTTACAATAGAGGAGGCTATGGAAGCTCAAGAGGTAGATTCAACAACAAGGTTACAACAACAACTCATACAACAACAATAATTATCAAGGAGGATATACACTAAAAGCATTGCATTGTTAAATTATGGTAGCCAAACCCTATCAGAGTTGGAAATTTGGCACAAAAGGCTAGCTCATATAGGCGAAAGCTCTCTGAAGAAAATCAGTAGGGATCAAAGTGTGCTTGGCTTACCAAACATCCCCAAACAACACATGATTTATAAATGTAGTGCTTCTCAGTTTGGCAAGTCTCACAAGCAACCATTCAGAAAGAAGGGATACATTCATGGAGACCTATTGGAACTAGTCCATACAGATGTATGCCAGGGCCAAGCAAGGATCCATCAATCTCTCAATCCAAGTATTATGTGTCATTCATTGATGATGTAGCAAATGGATAATACTATATTTTATGAAGAATAAAGATGAAGTGTTCTCTTGTTTCAAGAAATAACTAGCACTTGTAGAAAATAAAATAGGTAAAACTTTGAAGGGGCTAAGGTCAGATGGAGGAGGATAATACTTCTCCCTTGGCATTGATTCTTATCTACAAGAGAGAGGAATCAAAAGAGAGATTATAACTAGGTATAATCTAGAGCAAAATGGAGTGGCAAAGAGAAGAAATAGAACCATAGTGGAGGTTGCAAGGTCAATGTTAAATGAAAAGAGGTTGCCCAATCACTTATGGGAAGAGGTTATATCCACAGCCACATATCTGATCAATAGACTCCCATCAAAAGCATTAGATGGGATTAAAGGTGGTGTTTCTTCCTTTTCCTGCTCTGATACCACTTGTGGATGTTTTGTGTTCCGATGAACAACACCACAAGAAAACAAGCTAATGTGATATTAGAACGCTTCTTTAATCACCAATACTACTTAACCTCAACCTTTAGTGACAATTGGGACTTATTTCGGTTTCATTCGGGTACCTTTCCGATGACTTTTCAGTGGAATTACGGTGGTTAATTATATCCTTCTTGTGCTTTTCGGTGATTTTCTTGTAACTTATGATTTTGATTTGGTGGATTTTTTATGACTTTTCGATGTCGAAACTTCTCAAAAACTACACAGTCTAATTTCTTCTTGTTGCTCTACCACCTATGCTTCCTATACAAGATTTCTGAACATTTATCTTTCCTTGGTTAATTATACCTTTGCTTATCTGGTGCATTCCTCTGAGCACACGTTCTGTTCCACCAAAATCTTTCGGTTGTCTCTAGTAGAAGATGATAACTTCACAGTGAGCTATCAGTCATGATCCATTTATTCTCATATTATGAGATATACTTCTAAGAAGATCCAAAAAATTGAGTCAAAGAAAAAACTCGTAACTAACTTTCATACGGTTATGAAAATAATCAGATTTCCTCAATGAAGAGAGTTTTCTATTAGAGAAGATGTGTACAAAATGGCATGGCCTCTTCTGCTCATAGCCAAAGGAAGAACTCCTGTACTAAGTAATCTTTCCTCACCATCTGTCAAAAACTACCTGATTGCCTCACGACTCTTAGGACTTACAACTCAGGTTCTATTATTCTCTTCTCTTCTCTCTTACTCTTCTACTACTACTTCTTAATACTATCTACATATCTCCTCATATGTATATATCCTCACTATATTCTCTATCATCAGATGATCTTATATACATTTGATCTGTATGCTCCAAAATTCACATTCGTATCCCTAGAGATCAGAATCAAAATGGATTTTTGATCTTTGCAATCCTTTATACGTGTGAGATTGCTCTTTCACATAGGCGTAATTTTTGAATTTCCATTTTGCACTTCCCTTCCTTCATATTGACGTCTTCTTGTCTTTGTATCATTTTTTCCATTTTTGTTTTGTTTTGTTTTGTTTGGTATAATTAGTGAGTGAAGACCAATAGCTCCCCCCTCAATCACTAATTAGCATCCCCTGATTTCTTCATATATCCTTGTTCTATTTTATCCTTGCCATTCCTTTGAATCTACTTGTCTTTACTTCATCCACGCTCTTTGTCATAATATCTGCAATTTGTTCTTTCGTAGAAGTGTATACCACTTCAAGCTCCTTCTCCATTACCTTTTCTCCCAGGAAATGACACTCAATCTCTATATGCTTTGTTCTTGCATGGAATACTAGATTTGTTGTGAGATATAATGAACTCATATTATCTCCATGTATAGTTGGCATACCTTGATCTATGCCCAAGCTTTGAGAAAAGTGTGCATCCATATTACTTCTTTAGTTGCTTCTACAAGTCCTTTGTATTATGCTTCTGTTGATGATAAAGCCACTTTGCGTTGTTTCTTTGAACACCAACTTACAAGCTTATCACCTATATATATATCATGTATACATGCATTGATCTTCAATCATCTTAACTTCCATCCTAGTGTGAATCGTTGTACACTCTCATACTTATGTCTAAAGTAAAAGGATATTATAATCCTTCCTTTATAGTTCTCTTTATATATCTAAGAACTCTTTGTCATGCAATCCAATGTTGATCCTTTATAGAAGGTTTCTTCACATTTCTAGTAAATGCAAGTTATATGTTTTGATGCAAAATTTGGGAATGATAATCCAAAGCACTTAGTGGTTTCATATGCACTATTGTGAAGGTAAAGGATTCTATTAAGCATCCCTAGAGTTAATTTGGTAGGTGTAGAGTAGGTTTTGTGCAACACGAGCTCATCTCTCAAACCTACCTATCCATCTCATCACAAAAAGGAATTATATGCAGACTTGGGACTTTTGAGTTCCAAACCTCACATATTTGGAGACAACATAAGCTCAATGCATCTAGCAGCAAACCTTGTATACTATGCAAGAACCAAACATATAGAGCTTCATTATCACTTCATCATCGAGAAGCACTTGGGAAAGGAAATTGATGTTTTATTTGTTCCAACAAAGAAGCAAGTAGGAGATGTGATGGCTAAAGCTCTTGATGGAGTTGAACTTTGCAAGTTCAAGTCAATAGTGTTGATATATTTAGGTAGTGATGTGTGTGAACACACTAGGACCGCCGGGGCACTTTTTTCCCTCTTTAGGAGGTTTTTTTCCTGCGGCTTGTATATACGCCTATTGCCCTAATGGGCTACTTATCTTTGTACATTCTGTAGTAATACACTAACTATTGTGTGTTTGTGCTCCAAGCTTCTTCTTCTTCCTTGTGCTGTTCGCGTGCTTCCGCAGACATCTATCTCCAACAATTGGTATCAGAGCAGGTCATCGCTTCATCTAGGGCACCGTCGACACTCCTCCGTTTGCAATCTCAGAATCGCACGAATTTTGGTGAGCATACTCAGCGTGTTTCCGAGATCAAAACAGCTTCGTTGTGTGGTGCCGAAATCGCGATCTGAGCTCGTTTCAACCTCCGAACGCACTATCGCAGCGCTTCTGCAGGCTATTTCATCTTTTTGTGCCAAAGTTATATACCAGTTTCTGTTTGCGAGTTTAAGCGTCTCAAAGTTTGCTACAGGTCTAGCAGAACTCATCTAGGTTACAGTCAATTTTCTGCATCAAGGTATTTTAGTCACCGGCCATGGCTGAAAGCAGTGATGTATTCCGTATGTTGGTTGTTGAGGATAAGTTGGATGGTACCAACTACCCATTATGGGCTTATATGATGCGACATGTATTGGCTGCAAAAGGCCTGTGGAACATTGTGCAAGGTGTTGAAAGACGTCTTGTTACACCTGCAACTACAGGTACTGCAAATACAGGTGCTCGAGCTGATGAAGATATTCCCCAGATTCCTGTTCGTGTTGCTGCTTCTGTTGCACCTACTGCAGAGCAAATTCGTTGGGATGGCAGAGATGCCCAGGCACATGCATTGATAGCTTTGTCTATCAAACATGCCATTATTCCTCATATTCGCTCTTGAAGAACAGCTAGGGATGGTTGGGATATACTAACCACATTGTACCAAGCTAGGAATGAGGCTCGTATTGCTTACCTTCGAAAACAGTTGGAGAGTGAGCACATGAATGAAGGTGATTCTATGGACAATTTCCTAACAAAGATCAAAGATTTGAAGGAATATTTGATTTCTGCTGATGAGGTTATACCAGATAGCTCACTTGTGCAGAGCGTTCTAAATGGTCTTCGTGATTCATATCAGAGTTTGGCTTCTACTCTTCGGTTGATGATGAAAGGCAATCCGAATGCCTTATCATTTGAGGAGTTAGTCTCTGTTCTGTTGCAGGAAGATCAGTCCAGGCTGAACAGGTCCATTATGCATGTTGTAGATCAAGCTTTCCTGGCTAGTCAGAAGGGCAAAGGAAAATGGAGCTCTTCTACTAGTAAGCAGAAATCTGCAAATGCTGCACATTCGAAGAACCAGGATAAAGATGAGAAGAAATCAGAAAAACAAAAATTGTTTTGCAAGTACTATAAAGGGAATGATCATTTCATAAAGAACTGTCCAAAACTGGCTGCAAAAGAGGCAAAGAAGAAAGAGGTTGGAATGGTTGTTGCAGAGGCCTCTACACCAAAAACAGAGTCTGCAAATCTTGTGCAGGAAGAAGAATGGGTGTTTACTACTGTTTGCAGTTTTGACCCATCTTCTCATGAGCAGTGCATGTCTGCAGTGGACTCAGATGTTTGGTACTTTGACAGTGGGGCGACCAAACATATTACCTCGCAGCGGAGTTTCTTCTCTTCACTAGAGCCTGCCCCTACAGGGAATACTGTCACATGCGCCAACAACTCCTCTTATCCTGTTATGGGAGTTGGTAAGATCATTCTGACTACTTTTGATGGTAGTTCTTTCACATTGTCAGATGCTTTATTTGTGCCAAGGATCAAGAAGAATCTGTTATCAGTTTCTGCATTAGCCAAGATTGGCTTGGTTGTGAAATTTGTTGATGACAGATGTACAGTTCATCATCTGTCAAATGGCGATGTTATTATTGCTTCTGGCATTTTATGTCGTGGGCTGTATAAGCTCATAGACTATGAAAGATCTGTGAATGATTCGGCATGTGCAGTTCATGATTCTCAGGCTATGTCAGATGCAAAGCTTTGGCATGCACGCTTTGGTCATTTGAATTTTGCTAGTTTGCTAGCCTGCAGATATCTGAAATGGTGTCCTCTTTGCCCAAACTTGAGGCACCTGGAAAACATGTTTGTGAAGGCTGTATTTTGGACAAAATGCAGCATTCATCCTTTCCAAAAGATGGTTCAATTCGGGCTACGCAGAAATTGCAGCTTGTACACAGTGATGTCTGTGGTCCTATGCAGACACCCTCTTTTGGAAATTACCTTTACTTCGTGACTTTCATTGATGATTTTTCCAGGCATGCATGGGTATATCCATTGAAGGCAAAGTCCGAAGTGTTTTTGTGCTTCAAACAGTTTTTGGTTTTGGCTGAAAATCTGTCAGCATGTAAAATGGGCACCCTCCGTTCTGATCGAGGGGGGGAATATATGTCTTCTGATTTTAATGCATTTCTGACTGAACGTGGGATAAAACACTAGTGTACAGTGCCATATACACCTCAACAGAATGGAGTTGCTGAACGGAAGAACAGGTCACTCATGGAGATGGCGAGGTGTATGGTCAAGAGTCAGGCTTTACCACATAGTTTCTGGCTTGAGGCTGTCATGTGTGCAGCATATGCACTTAACAGGTGTCCCACTAAAGCGCTACAGTCTATCACTCCATATGAGGCTTGGCATGATCGCAAGCCATCTGTTGCTCATCTGCGGGTTTTTGGTTGTTTGGCATATGCACTAGTGCCTGAACAACATCGTAGAAAATAGGATGATAAGGCAGTAAAATGTATTTTTGTTGGGTATAGTTTTGAAAGTAAAGGCTATCGTGTGTATCATCCACAGACTAAACGCATTCCGGTTAGCCTTGATGTTGTCTTTGTGGAAGATGCTATTCAGCCATTGCTTTCATGTACTAAGGAGACATCTGTTAGCTCTAAAGACATGTATGATACTTTGATGCCTCTTTTTACAGGTGGACAGTCTAGTGCTGGTCCTAATGAGGCAACTTCTCAGCCTTTGCAGGCTCATATGAAGCAAATCATTCCATTTCTGATGTAGATTTACATGATGCACTTGTTGCTGAGAGAGCTGATATTGATGAGGCAAAAACTATGCCAAAATGGTTGGTGCAGACTTTGCGTGACAGCAAATTAGATGCACCTTTGTCATATCGTACTCGTTCAGGCTCTCATAGTGCCTCCTTTGCATCAGATTGCTATGCTATGGCTACGTCTAGCCTCTCTGATGAGATTGAGCCTGTTTCTTTTGATGAAGCACAGAATTCAGAAAATTGGATGGCTACTATGCAATCTGAATATGATGCTATAATGAAGAATGGTACATGGTCTTTATGTGACTTGCCTCCTGGCAAGAAGGCCATTGGCACTAAGTGGGTATACAAGTTGAAGCATAAACCTGATAGTACAATTGACAGGTATACGGCTAGGCTTGTTGCAAAGGGTTATGCGCAGGAAAGAGGCATTGATTTTGATGAGACCTTTGCACCTACATGCCGTATGACTACTGTTCGGAGCATTTGTGAATTTGCAACCCATCATGGTTGGAATGTACATCAGTTGGACATTAAAACAACATTTCTGAATGGTGACTTGCATGAAGAAGTGTATGTTTTTCAGCCCCGTGGCTTTGTGCAGAAAGGGCATGAAAACCAGGTGTGCAGGTTAAAGAAGGCGTTATATGGTTTAAAGCAAGCACCACGTGCTTGGTATGAGAAGATACATGCCTATCTGATTGCACATGGTTTTGAGAACAGTCCAACTGAAAGCACCTTATATGTTAAGCATGCTAATGATGTGCTTCTGATCATTGTTGTCTATGTTGATGACATGTTGCTCACTGGTCCCATTGAGACGCATATTGCTGATTTTAAGGCTGATTCGCATGCCTCATTTGAGATGTTTGATTTGGGGCATTTGCATCACTATTTGGGCATTCAGTTTATGCAAGTTGATGGTGGAATGGCTTTGTGTCAAACGAAATATATTGACACATTATTGCATCGTTTTGGCCTTGAAGACTGTAAGCCTATTGCCACTCCTATGGAGACAGGTTTACGATTGAGTCTTCATGATGCTAGAGATGCATTTGATGCTGTTCTCTATCAGCAGGTTGTTGGATGCTTGATTTACTTATGCATTACTCGGTCAGATATTCAGTTTGCTGTCTCACAGATGAGCAGGTTTATGCATTGCCCAGGAGTCACGCATTGGAAGGCGGTTAAGCGCATCTTTCGCTACTTGAGTGGTACTCGGCTACTTGGGTTGTTTTATCCCAAGGGGGGATCACTACCGCCAGATTTGCATGCTTTTTCTGACTCAGATTGGGCTGGTTGCTATGACACTCGTGTGTCCACCAGTGGTTTTTGCTTCATGCTTGGTAGCTCATGTATATCTTGGTTGAGAAAGAAGCAGCCTACTGTGGCCACTTCCAGTTGTGAGGCTGAGTATAGGGCAGCTTTCACAGTGACTGTTGAGTGTGTGTGGCTCAGATGCCTTATGGCTGATTTGGGTGTTGGCCAGTCTTCTGCCACCACCATCTTCACTGACAGTTAGAGCGCATTGGCAGTTGCTAGGAACCTTGTGTTCCATGCTCGCACTAAGCACATTGAGGTGCATTATCACTATGTCAGGGAGAGGTTCTCTGCTGGGGAGATCAGCTTGGCTTATGTGCCCACGCAGGAGAACATTGCAGACCTTTTCACGAAGGCTCTGCGTAGGGAGAAGTTTGAAGCTTTCCGCAAAGCTTTGGGCTTAATTCCTTTTGTGGAGTGATTTCCACATAGCTTGGCACTTCCTTATACATGAGTGCCAGATCCTTGTTCACCGCATCACTCCCAGGGGGGATTTGTTGATATATTTAGGTAGTGATGTGTGTGAACACACTAGGACCGTCGGGGCACTTTTTTCCCTCTTTAGGAGGTTTTTTTCCCCCGGCTTGTATATACGCCTATTGCCCTAATGGGATACTTATCTTTGTACATTCTCTAGTAATACACTAACTATTGTGTGTTTGTCTCCAAGCGTCTTCTTCTTCCTTGTGTTGTTCGCATGCTACCGCAGACATCTATCTCCAACAAATAGAAGGTAATCAAATCATCAATGAAGGAAGCATCAAGCATGCTTTATCTTGAGAGGGAGTTGTTAGGACATCAAGCCTTTACCATGCTTGAGAAGGATTTGTTCTAGGCATAAATTTACTCATTGAAGTGAGGCAATGTTACGATATTCTTTGAGAATCTCTATTGCTGTAAAGGTTTATGATCACTTATGATATCCTATGATATTTCTTTATTCTCGTTGAAGATTTAATATGGGAAACTCAATAAACCACGATTTTTGAGGTTCGTGATGATTCAACTATGACTTGATTCTCTACTTTACTAGATTATAGGAAAATATAATTTTGATCATAACAACCAATCCCGTGAGCTAATTTGAATTCAAACTCATTGTAAAGGAGCCTTGGAATACAAGAAGGGTCTATATAAATAATCACAAGGTCTTGTACAAAAGGGTAGAGTAATATACAACTATTTTCATTATCATCTTGCTTGTTGCTCATTTCTTGCATCACCTTTTCTAAGATCTGTTCACTTGGAGATGCTGGTTGTCACTCCTCATAGATCAAATTCTGATCAATAAGGAATAATTTGAAATATTTTAGTGTCTATTCTATGTGTATTATTTTGTTTATCATCTAGTTTGGTGGATTGGGAGAAACAGAGCATTTAAGCTCTTAAGGTCAATCTCTACACATTCCTGAAAAGTCAGTGATACACCTAGTCAATGCTAAACTTATAATTGAGTTAAGACTTGCTTATTAATTTGATTCTTATGCTTAATAGCTAGTTAACTTTATAGGCCACCATAATTGAAGAGGGATTTAGCCAATTGTAATCAGGTTGGGAGCACTATGCATTAGAAGGTGAATGATTCATCCATAAATAACAAGTTGCATGAACTATCTTATGAGCAAAACTATATGTTTTGAATTTAGATTTTCTTAGTGACTTTCCAAAGCACGTAAGGTGTCTGATTTAATAATTTGGAAGCTTATAAGGTGTACTAGAGTTTCTAGTAGCAAAGGGGCAGAACCTATGTTGGTTAGCTGGAGCAATCTTCAACACTTTCATCATTAGATTTCTAGTATTCAAGTTTCTCAGGTACTCATAAAATTGTCATCAATAGATTTCTTATTACACATCAATGCTGAGTTATTGCCATTTTTTGAACGAAAAACAATGTTCCTCTCATAGAGTACCTCTCCTTCAATAGAATCTTTAACTCATTCATGTCTTACTTTCTGATCACATATAAACTTCACAAATAACTATTATTCAAAGTGCTCAATCTTACTTCGCATCACGTAATAGATATACATAAGAAAAACCTTTTAATATCAATTCAGAAATACATTCCATCATATTAGCAACCAACTCGTAGATTCAGGGCACTTTCGCTCCATGTGATACCATCCATGATAGTGAATGACTTTTCCCCATAGATTACGGCTATAAATGATTTCCCAGGTCACCCTTCATCAACTTATCATGCATTTTTAAATCCCCAAAACAACACTAAGTCTTAAACCTTTGATTACATCCAAAAATAAAGATACAAATGCCTTAAACTAAACATGAAAAGTATGTAATATAACAATGGCCTTATTGTGAGAAGTGATGGTAGTTTGCAAAGATGAGTAGGTCTTGTCAAAAAGCTACTCTAGACCAACCTATTTCTCACTTGGACTCTCTAATAAAATTTCTAAGCTTTGAGTCTATGCAATAATATGACTATAGTACCTTTGAACATTGATATCAAAGTTTGTGTCAAGAGAGAGAACTTCAAAAATGCACACGTAGAGAAAATCTTCTATTTATGGAAGAAGGTTCTCAAAAAAATACTTAGAGCTCAAAGCTTGCTAGGAATTGACCCAATCCTTTTTCACAACTTCAAATAGGAATTTAAGTGAGGTAGCACTATGAGCTAGATATTTAAGAAGTTAGGGGGGTGATCCCAACTTTTTAGGAAGTAGATGAGATAGATACACAGTTATAGAGATATGGTCATATCTTGGCACACAAACCCAAAATGGTGAAAGTATTTTTGGACACAAATATGAGGGTGTTACCTTCATGATCCAATCGATGGATGAGTCAACGAGACCATAACTTCACTTCAGGAGCTCAGAGAAGTTGATAGACTTTTAGAGATACACATCAACAATGAACAATGAATAGAGATGAGGGTTCTCCTAGGTTTCTCTCTAGAAAGAGGTGTAGAGGCTAAATCTTGAGCAAGAAACGTGAATGTAAAGAGCTGAAGGTATAGGGGTGATTAGTTGTCAAGAGGAACATTGAATTGACTTTTTGGGACTCTTGTGCATATGAAGAGACTCCCTATCTGCTCCGGTATGGGTCATGTACCCACTCACCCAAGTTTGGGAAGGAGCCTAACAAAACTCAAAAATCAATGAAAAATAACAAGACAATGAATGCTTACTTCAAATACATGCCTCACACAAAGCATGCAAGGGTCACATCGGGTGTGCCAAACTGTAGAAGTGATATCCAAGACATGTTTTAAGAAGAGGAATAGATGCAGTACCTAGGACACCTTCCACTCAAAGGGGGTTCTCCTCAGGGAAGTATACCCTGTAACATGCTTGGGCTAAAAGACACTTCTCAATTGAAGAGAATAAGATTGAGGGAGTCAGAGGGTCTTAATGACTCAAAATTATTTTGATAGAATCATAGAGAACTAAAAAGTATGCTAACATACGACAAGGCACACAACCCAATTAATATCGCACTAGCTCCTTGCTGCTACATGCCTCTCCCTAAGGTTACCTACTCAGACCTCTTACTAGCAAGGCTCCCTTTCCATGACAACACAAATGGTTAGCAAACCAACAGTGTGATCAACTCCAAGAAGGCAATGACAATCGCACTTCATAGAATCTATGCAATTCTAGATAATATTAACTCAAGAACAAATGATGTTTGATCCAAAAAAATATCCCTTGAGCATTACAAAAGCGAACAATATGCCTTTGGAGATAACAATGAGCATTCAAAAGTAACTACACATTTTCCTGAAGCATCACAATGTATTATGTGACTAAACCAACAACTAGCCAAAGTCTCCAAATTACATAGATAGGCTATTTGCCACACAGTTACATAGCCCATACACAGTGTAATCAAGACCGAGTTGCAAAAAATCCACAATGAGAGGAATAGAGAGAGATATATAGAGCGTATGATCTCTAGAGTATGTATGAGTCAGGGAAAATGAGTGCCCAACTACTACTTATATAGACTACAGAGGGCCAAATGAGTGGCCTTGTCAATTCTGATGATTCCTTGAAGAGATCCAAGATTAACTTTTGGCATGGACTGTGCACTTCAAATTATGTTACTGATGGCCTGACACAAGGTAACTACTTGCAAAGAGGAGTTACTTCTAGAAGGTTACTTACCCACTTTTAGGCTTTATTTTGATTGTTCTTGACATTTTCATGGCCTTGTGGTGACTTCATTTACAATTCTTGACACATTCACTTCCTTCTGAAAATCCTGAGAAATCTATGTTGCCTTGATTTTTGTGGGGAATGACATGGTGGGTGTGCCCCATTGGACGCCTTTTTTCTTTGAGATGGAAGGTGGGTGGTCACCCTAATTGGAGTAATTTGATGAAGTCACCTCAAATATATCATGGAAATAATGGGTGTCAAGTCATCTTTATTTATGCATACAGACATAGTCACCTTGTGTGCACCCTTGAGGTTGTGTTTCCATAATGCACCTCGGATGCGGTGTCGCCTTATCATATGGTCAATCCCATTTATCTATGGTCATCCCCTTCATTTATGCTATAAAAAAAAAATCGGCATATTTTGCACCTTGTGATGAGTTGCCTTCGTTCATGGAGTCACCCCAATTCTATAGCAACATGGGTGATTTGGTGCCTTAAGTGGGCTTCAAGTACATATAGGGCGAGGGTGCACCCTATTTATGGGAGTCACCATATGTCATCCTTTCACTGGATTGGTGTAGTCACCCCCTTATAGTCATGTGAATGTGAACAAGGGCACCTAGTCATCTTGGAGGCAAGAAATGAGGAAATGGGTGAGGGTGCACCCAATGAGCGTCCAATCTTTGGCCTTTAATTAAAAAAAGCGGTCAAGTGTAAGGAGGTGCAAGGAGGGTGAGTGTTTGCCCATATTTGAGCATAGACCAAGTGAGGGGAATTTATTGAACTTGATGCACAAAGCATCCAGAGTGCTACATCCACAACACTATAGCTACTCAAGAAGCGTTGTGGATTAAGACACTATACATTGATTTACAAATCAAGACTTCAAGTCCTCATATATTTGGTGGGGCTTCAAGAGATTGCAAAAGAATGAAGTCTTAAGCATCTTAGGCTTAAGGGGGAGCTATTGGTACGTATGGCAAGCTTAAGATCTTGACCATATAATTGGAACTCTGTGAGTTATGAGAGTCATATGTATAACAAGAAGATTGATCCTTAGTATACATTTTAGAAGAGCTTTCATTTATTTCACTCTTTTGTATAAAGGTGTAAAATCTTGAAGTTGAGAATTAAGGTATACTAAAAGGAGCCAAAATCCATGAGTCCAATTTGAATTCAAATTTAAACAATGTAGCTAGAAAGATGATTGGAATTTGTGTAGAACCATCAACATGAACCAACTACAATCATGCAAAAAAGTTTATGTAGAATTTAGTGAAGAAGTTGCAAATAAAGGCTGAGCTCTCATGCACTTCAAGAATGCCGATTATAGCTAACTCATAGCCACAAGATTCCTCCAACACCTCCAAGCATTTTACTTTACATATCAATACATATACTTGAAGTTTCATGATCATCTTGAGCTATTGTGTGTTGCTGATTGTCTACTGTTCAAGTCTACTGACTTTTTAGAGTCATTGAAGTGAATGTATGGTTTCAATATCTCAACCAATGCATGGATCATGTAAAAAATATCCTTGTGAGATTTTTTATGTAGGGATTTTCTCATTGAAGCTCTTTGTGTAGAGAAATGAATCTCTATTACTGTGTATGTGCATTGTCTTCTTTTTGAAATACCGAGATCACACAACTTCTTAAGTATATTACTCACATTATAGAGACTCTAGATTCAAGCTATATTACCTTCTTACTTGAAACTTTGCAAAAGGTCTTTGCTCAATCCATAGCAGGTTAAGAGCATTGAACATTTTTTTGAGAGCGTCTTCCATAAATAGAAGGTTTTCTTTTCATGCTCAAAATTTGCAAATGGTCTACCTTGACACAAACTTTAGAGTACATTGATCCAAATTACTATGGTCATATTTATGCATCATTAATAAGCTTAGAAAGTCTATTATTGTGTCCAAGCAAGAAATAGGTAGGTCTAGAGCAGATTTTTGTGAAGATCCTCTCATCTCTGTACTCTACCATCACCTCCTCACATCTTTGAAATAAACAATGCATCCCCTCTAGTGTTACCCTCTAATTGAAAACCTTATTTTGAGCTTCATGAACTACTCTAGTGTTTATTTTCATAGTAATCCATACAAATTTCTTGAACACGAGTTTTCCCACCTCCATCCTCTTTCAAGTGTGATCTATTGAAAGAATCAATCCTCAAGCTTGAATTTATCTGTTGTGATGAAGACATCCTCTTAAATTTACAAGTATAATGGATGCATTTAGTTCTACCAATCTACATGACAAGGTAAGAAAACTCTTAAAAAGTAGGCGTGAGCCAAATACACAGAAAAAACAAATTCTTCTAGTCAATTTTACTAGATTATTTCACTCTAATCATAATATGGGATTGCAATATTTGCTAATGAAGGCACTAAAGCAAAGATTGGATATTTATATTTGTTTTTGGCCAAAGTATTCTTTATCCAAGGACTTTTTGAGACAAATGTTGGTTTGATCATATAAGCAATGATAGGATATGCGAATGAATGACTTCAAAGATACATTTTAGGAGATCTTCAAGTGGAAATGACTCTAAGTTGATTATTAGTCAAGCATGGTATAATATTTGCTTCTAAATCGGATCTTTTTACTCATTTCAAGGGACAAAGATGCGATAATGGTTGGAACAATGTCCACATGATAACATTGCTTAATATTCAAATATTTCAAATCAAAAGTGTCACTTGTGTCTTGGATGTGTCGAGCTTCAATATTTCCAACCAATATCAAAGGTGTCACTTAAGCATGCTAACAACGATTATGTACCCTATGCTAGCGATGTTTCCAACTTTACACATGAGAGCTTTAGTCTATTTGAGTATCGTGAACACAATTTGTTTAGAGTATGTTGAAAAGTATCATCCCATAGGTTTCTCTTTTGGATAATGACTCACCACCTTGATTGTGATGAGAGAAGTTATGATGCCAACACAAAGATCACTAAGGAGGCATTTTTGAGTACTTGCTACACGAGATTGAGTGTTGGAAGAAGAAGATGAAGAAGAATTTGACAAGGTAACTGTATTAAAAAATATTGAAGACAATGTTTATTTATTTGTAGAGTTCCAACACAAATTGACGATGGATAATAGACACAATGAAGAGTGGTTGTGGTGTTTAGGGTTATTGGATTTCATGCAACTCCCTTGGAAACACTAGAAAAAGTAGCATTCACAAGTGATAGTTTTACCACAATTCCAATCCAGTGATAATCATTTATATGGTGAGTTATATGTAACAAAGAAGCTAATTGTAGAATTTATCTGTTTTCCTAATCTAAGACATACTAAACTTTAGGAAGGTGATTGATTCTATGATGGAGAGTATTTTGGTCCTAGTGTAGGAATTCAATGATACGTTGTATTGGGGAGGCATAAGGATCAATATGTTGAGATAATATTTGGAAAAGTTGTGTTTAGTAATCAAGTTGGAGTATATATTCAAGGAGAGTTTTCCATTTGTGGATGCGGCAAAGAAAGACCAAAAATTTTATTATGTGACACTATATTATGAAATTTTTTCTAAGGCTAGAAGGAACGATTGCTCGACAAAAATTGGTATTTATTGGATAGATTTCTATTCTTAGGCACAAGATAATACAATCATGCATTAGTTTTCATCTCGAACTCAGGTATAAGGGAATGCAAAGCAACATGAAGTAGTGGAAGCTCAATATATCATGATTGCAAGGGGTATTGTTGCAGAAAATCAATCAAGTTCATCAACAACAATAATGTGGAAATCATATATTCACTTGAGGAAGCCAATGTTAACTAATAAATGTTGACAAATCAAGCTCAACATGTGATGATCTAGGATGACACTTATCACTTTTTCATTTCTCTGACATGTATAGTGGTCACACAAGTATATGTCAGGGATACTTCATTGAGCTTTACTAGATTTATCTATCGAGGGTGATGGCACATTTGTTTCTTGCCACATCACTGATTCGCAGACATTAGGATTTTCCTTATGTATTTCTCTTTATATATTGCACTTGTTGTATTGTTGTTTTAGGTCATTCTTGTACATCCCTTTTATGTAATAGAAGAAGAAGATCATTCTTCCTTGCATCAGTCTGTGTGTGTGCTCCTCTTTGAGTGTGAGAGTGCGTGTGTGAGCTCTCTTCCTTATCTCCTTCCTCGTCACATGTTATTAGAGCCAGTGTGGCTCTAGAGAGCTCATGGAGAAGGCCGACGGTGAAGAGTACGCAAGAAGGCATGGAGAAAGCACGACTCACAAATGACCTTCAATTGCTACAAAAATTGGCATGAAGGTAGAAGGCCTCAAAATATTTTCGAAAGTTATCCCTTTAGGGTCACTTGTTTTTATCAGATTTCTGTTTCGAAGCCATCTCGACCTCCATTTCGAGCTTGCAAGGTGGACCCCATAAAAAGCTAGGTCATTTTGCAAAAATATAACTTGCATTCTATTCGACAACACTTATATATTCCAGATCTAAAATTTCAAGCGATTTGTACTGTTGATACACAAAAACTATGTTTTTCTGAGATCAATTTGTCACATCATAGTGCGATAGTGTTCAAGTAGAAGTACTGCTTATAGTCTTTTGCAGTGTTGTGAATTGCTACAAAAATGGAAAATGCAGATGGAATGAGTCAGTTTATGAGCGATAAGCTAGAAAGAATAACTTCCGCGCTTGGAGATTCAAACTGATGAATTTCGTATGGAACAAGGCTATTGGAAGTACATCAAAGGAGAGAATGAAAATGCTCTACAATTACCAGAGAGGAATCGTACTACATACTAGTTAAGAGCATATGAGGAATGGAATCAAGGAGCACAAAAGGTAATGTATTGGCTATATATTAGCATACAAGATAGCATGATTGGACACATATAGGATGCCAAGACTCCGAAAGAGGCTTGGGGCAGTTTGGTCACATTATATGAGACCAATACAAAGGCACGGAAATTGCAACTCAAGAACAAGCTACATACACTAGAGAAAAAGGGCATGTTTGTAAGTGACCACACCCTAAAAATCAAAAGCATATGTGAGTCACTTGCATCTATTGATGTGAATGTAGATGATGATGATAAGGTGGAAGTGTGCCTTCGTGGTTTAGGAGCTGCATGCAAGCAGTTCAAAACTTCTATATAGACCATGGGAAATATTCGGAATTTCTCTAATCTGGTATCCATGCTGATTATTGAAGAAAAGAATCTTGGTGGGGACTCAAACTCCCAAGGAAAATCTAGTTCTGATCAGGTATTCTACTATGATAGAGGAACAGGTAGAGGTAGAGGCTTTGGAAGTGGAAGAGGAAACAGTAACCAAGACCAAGGTCAACATCAGAATCATGCAGGAGGTAGAGGATAGTTTCGAGGAAGCGGGAGCCAAAGAGGCCGCAGAAATTTCCAAAGAAATGATTCAGGTAATGACTGTAAAGGATGTTGGGATTGTGGTAAACCTAGACATTTTGAACGTGATTGCAGGTTGAAGAATCAAAATAGTAGAAGGTAGAAAAACAACTATGCATCCACAAATGGAGATGATTTTGAGAAGCTGTTCATGGTTCAACATCATATGATGAATACGATGTCAACTGATGCTTCAACATCAAACGATAATGTTTGGTATGTTGATTCAAGTGCTTCAAATCATATAATTAGTCATGCAGAATGGTTTAGTAGTATGCAAAAATTGCCGATTCCTGGATATATTGAAACAGGTGATGACACATCATATCCTATCAAGCATACAAGAAACATAGCACTATCTATGGAGGACAAGAAGGTAAAACATCTTGCTAATGTGCTGCATTTTCCAAATATAACAAAGAATCTTGTTTCTATTGAACAAATGGTTGACCAGGGATTACAAGTTAGGTTCAATGCTGATGGGTTATATGTAGAAGAGTACAGATATGGTGGACGGCTGATTGCCAAAGGAAACAAAGTGGGTAGGCTGTTCACCTTAAATGTGAACATTCCTGTAATGAATGCAGCCACGTTTGCAAAAGGTGCAAGAGTTATTGTTGTTATAGAGATCTGACATAAATGAATTGGACATGCAAATTTGCAGGGGCTGAAATTGATGCAATCGAAGGATATTGTCAATGGACTACCAAATTTCAAAGTTGTAGAAATGCAAAAGGTATGTGGAGCATGTCAATTTGGTAAATAGTCAAGAGCATCATTTTCACATGCCAAGCATGTTAGTGAGCATTTACTAGAAATAGTACATACATATGTTTGGGGTCCTGCAAAGACCACATCTATGGGCGCTTGCAGGTTTTATGCTACTTTCATTGATGAACATACACGGAAAGTATGGGTATGTTTCATGAAAGAGAAGAGTGAAGTGTTCACTTACTTCCAAAATTTTAAAGCTATGGTGGAAAAGCAGAAAGGAAAGTATATTCAGATATTAAGGTCTGATGAAGGAGGTGAATACATGTTGAATGAGTTAAAAAACTTTCTTAAAAATCATGGAATTCAACGTCAGTTTTCATACAAGTACACAGCACAACAGAATGCCATTGTTGAATGCAAAAATAGACATATTGTAGAAATTAGCAAGAGATTTGATGGCTGAGAAGAATATGCCTAATTGTTATTGGGCAGAAGATGTGCAGACTGTTGTATACATCATGAACAGAACTCCGACTGCTATTGTACATCAAGTTACACCTGAAGAGAAGTTTATAGGTAAAAAGGCAAACTTATCACATATGAAAGTATTTGGTTGTATTGCATATGTACATGTTCCAGATGAGTTGAGGACAAAGCTTGATCCAAAAGCGAAAAAATGTATCTTTGTTGGATACTCCCTTGAGCAAAAGGGGTATTAATGTTATAAGCCACTCACATGACATGTGAAGGTAAGCAGATATGCGGTGTTTGATGAAATGTCAAGCTTCTATGCAGATGCCAAAGATGGACTTGTCTTGAACCAAATGACAAAGAAAATGCTAAAAAATCAAGTGTAGAATCTCAAGTTTTGAGTTTGACCAGATGCATCACCAAGCAATAGTTCCAACTCAAATCCATGGAGTGGAAGATTGCATGGAAATTTCAATCCTGCAAATTCATCAACTACATCAAAGAAAGGTAAAGAAAAGCTTTTTGCTGGTAGTAAAACATCTTGAAGACATTAATGGAGATTCAAGAGGTTCAGAAAAGAGCCTTGATGAGGAACTTGGATTGCCCTCTGTGAAGACTCCAGGAGTTAGAAAGGCACATGTGGATGATACAAGGAAAAGTGACAGGACCAAGAAGATATGGGAAGATGCGAAATTTTGTGCAACAATTGACATATGACATTTATATGGCTCGTCATTGTGCCTACATGAACAAGGTAATACAAGATGTTGAACCTTCTTGTTTTGAAGATGCGGCTAGAAATTCAGATTAGGAAAATGCTATGGATGAGGAGATGGCTGCACTTTATGGAAATGAAACATGGAAGCTCGTTCCATTACTGCAAGGAAAGAAACACATCGGCTGCAAGTGGGTTTACAAGGTAAAGCACAATGCTGACGGTAGCATAAGCAGGTACAAAGCATGGATGGGAGCAAAAGGATATGCACAAACTTATGGCATTGATTATGAGGGCACACTCAGCCCTATAGCTAAAATGTATATTGTTAGAACACTTGTTGCATTAGCTACAGCAAAAAGATGGACTTTGCATCAAATGGATATGAAGAATGCTTTCCTACATGGTGAGTTACAGGAAGAAGTATAGATGGACCAGCCACAAGGATATGAAGATTCAAAGCACCCAAAATATTTTTGCGGTTGCAAAAGGCTTTGTATGGGCTTAAACAAGCCCCTCGTGCTTGCCATGCAAGGATTTCTGACTACTTAACCGCCATTGGGTTTTCTATGTGTGATGTAGATCATTCACTATATGCAAGGAAAGGTGATGATGGCATCAAAATTGTGGCTATGTATGTTGATGACTTGATTATAGGATGCGACAATGAAGCAAGCATTAAAGAGGTAAAGAAACTCCTTATGCATGAGTTTGACATGAAAGATCTTGGTGTGTTGCACTATTTCTTGGGCATTGAGTTTATACATACAGAAATAGGTATATGGATGTCGCAAAGGCAATATGCCTTGAATATGTTGCAAAAGTATAGTATGGCTGATTGTAAGCCAATTTCTATGCCATTAGATCATAATTTGAAGTTGGATTCTACATCAAGTGAAGCATTGGAAAATGCTACTATGTACAGGAAAATTTTGGAAAGCTTGATATATCTCACAATTACTAGGCCTGATCTAAGCTACATTGTTGGACTTGAAAGTCAATTTATGCAGTTTCGCGTGAATCCACATTTATATGCTTTGAGGTGCACTGTACGTTATGTGAGTGCTACTTTGGATTATGCATTGTTTTATGAAGCTGGTGTAGACTTGCAGGTTCATGGATACACTAATGCAGATTGGGCCGGTAGCATTCCAGATAGAAGATCTACTAGTGGCTTTCTATTCTCACTTGGGAGTGCAGCTATTACATGGAGTAGTAAGGAGAAACCCATTGCTACTTTGTCAAGTACAGAGGTTGAGCATAGAGGTGCTACAATGGAAGCATCTGAGGCATCATGGCTAGAGATGCTACTTGTAGATTTAGGTGTGGAAGTGCAAAAGCCTATCACCATCTATTGTGATAAGCTTAGCAACATATAGTTAGCATGGGACCCTGTTTTTCATGCTAGAACAAAGAATATTGAGGTACATTATCACTTCATTAGAGAGAAGGTATTAGTAGGTGATATTGATCTTGTTTATGTGAGAACAGATGAGAAAGTTGTTGATATCTTCACTTAAACACTTGGAGCAGAGAAGCTGAAGAAGTTTTGGAAGATGCTTGGATTAGAGGACATGACGTTGAAATTGAGGGGGAGTGTTGAGATATCAAGCTCAACATGTGATGATCCAAGATGACACGTATCACTTTTTCATTTCTCTGACATAGTGGTCACACCAGTATATGTCAGGGTACTTCATTAAGCTTTACTAGATTTATCTATCGAGAGTGATGGCACATTTGTTTCTTGCAAGCTCACTCATTCACGGACATTAGGATTTTCCTTATTTAATTCTCTTTATATATTGCACTTGTTGTATTGTTGTTTTAGGTCATTTTGTACATTCCTTTTATGTAATAGAAGAAGAACAAGATCATTCTTCCTTGCCTCAATCTATGTGTATGCTCCTCTTTTAGTGTGAAAGTGTGTGTGAGCTCTCTTCCTTATCTCCTTCCTCGTGATAATAAATGCAAACGTGAGTTCTAACAAAGTTCCTCATGTGGAAAATCCTATATATCATGTTAAACCAATATTTGTGTGTCAAACCAATAGTTGTGTTTCAAACAAAGAAGCAAGAAGTTTTGTAGGTAGAGAATGTTATTTCTCAGATTTTTGCAAAAAACCACAATAATTTTATTAACCTATAGATGGATATGACTAAGTTAACAGAGGAACAATTGGCAGCCCAAGAGAAGTTGCAATATTGCTCTTGCATTGGAGTAGCAACATAAATATAATATTATAGATTAGCATATGGTTTCATTCAACCACCAATTATCAAACTATGAAGAAATGTCAATCAACATGAGAGAATTGATCAAGAAAATAAAAGTGTCGAAGGAAGCTAGGGTAAAAAATTTTTGAAGAAGAAGTTTAGTTGTTGAGGATGGAGTTTAATCAAATGCTTGTGGATAATGTTCTATTGAAATATTAGGTTCAAGGATTGACTAACTTGCAAGTAAAACTAGCAGAGTTGAACAATGAGTTAGAATTTGAAGGTTGTTACTTGGCCAAAGGTGATCTAGATGTTTTAAGGACTTCTTTGTTAATGAAGTGGGAGGAGTTTTCGCTGAAGATGCAATCGCAAATTCTAAACTTGGTAGAATCTATTAAAAAATTTCTTGAAGGTAATAATTTCTATAAGGAAATGATATTATTATAGAAATAATTGCATGATAAAAAAATTTTGAAGACTTAACTAATGAGTTGCAGAATCGTTTGTTCCACCAACAAAGAAATGTAATGGGATGAACTAAAGTGACAACATATTCAAAAGGTGTATAGTAAAAACATAAAGTTATTCTAGATACTAATGCTGCATATTGACTGTAGTGGTAGAAATTCAGACAACTCAAACAATGACACAAATTTCTAAAGATTTTGCAAAAGCTTAATAATGTGTGAATTATTCACACAAGGAAGAGATAGCAAAGGAATCAATGGCATTTCTAGCTCCTTTGGAGATTCATAATGCAGATTTTTATGAGATAATACAACAAGATCATGAGCCATTTGTGAGTTCAGGTCAAATGCTCTACATGCAGACACTCCACTAGGTAGTGCAAGGTGTGAAACCTAGGCTCATAAGTGTTGGTGCATATGGAAAGCCTAAGTGCTTGGCCATAAACCTTGGATTTCATTGGACTTTGAGTAAAGTCATATGTACGCACGTATATTTTTTTATCACTACTACGATCAAAAGGCATGTCATTTTTATCCATTTGTAAAAATGTACTTGAAGAAAGAATCTTGTGAACTCCTGAAAGTAGGGGAAATATTAGTGAAATCTATGCAACAATCGTTTTCATAAAATGTATTGATACACTGGTGGAAATGGTGGTAGAAAAGGCAAAGGGAGAGTTCAAAGCTCATCACCTTGGAAACATGTGGATTAAGTAACCACATCATTGCGCATTGCTTCAAGACCCCAAGGAATCAAAGAGGTAGAATATATAACAAAGGATTGTACTCAAATCAAAGCCCTTTGAGTCCTCGAACACCTCCATGTACCATATTTTACTTCTCACCTCTGACATGTCCGAAGATACCCAAGTACCAATGGAGGACCTTCAAAATTTGCTATCTAGATTAAACATCAAGTTTCCTACTTTCAAGGGTTTAGTGCATGAAGACACCAATGATCATGTAAGGAGATTCATCTCCTTATTTCAGGATGAGGAGAAGATGCCATTCTAGTCCTATTTCCATATAGTCTTGATGGACTTGTAGGCAAGTGATACAATCAACATGTAGATGGGAACTTTGCCACTTGGGAAGCTTTAAAGAACACTTTGTGCCAACAATTTCTTCCCAAAAACTCGTGAGGATGAGGTTTGGATCAAATGGAGAATTTGATTCTCCAACTAGGTGAATCTTTCCACCAACTCTATATGCATGGTAAAGCATTTGTTTCTTGCTTGCCACATGCTCGAGGCAACTTCTTAGTAAATTATGGATTGAGAAGGCCCTATCACGGACTTCTCAATAGAAGCTTGGAGAATCGCTGGAGTCAACCAAACTACATCACCCTCCCCAAATTGATTGAGCAAATCAAGAGGGAATTGGAAGCAATCAAAATGCAATAATGCCAATAGGAGGAGAAGGTCACCTCACCACCTGTACACCACAATGATGACTTACTAGTGCAAATTAAAAGGGAAGTGAACGAGTTGCAGACTACTCAAAGATCCACAAGCAGGTATGGTGTACAACATGCGACAACAATGGCCACTCCAACTTGAATTATCTTAATCAAGTAACTTTCCAAATTTGCGGCAAAAAATGGTTATGAGCCTCATCATTGAATAGAGAGCTAATTTGCAAGTCCATGAAACTTTTTATGCTAGCACATCAAATTCACACAACACAGAGGAGAACTGCTAAAATTGACCAAGGTATACTATACCACTAATGTGCTATTGATGTGGAGAATATGGGCACGTTTGAAGTAAGTGCTATTTGCCTAAGGGTGCACCTCCCTATCAAAATTTCTGTGATGCCAAAGACCATTATATGAGGGATTGCCTCTGCAACAACCCCACTCCAAACCTTAAGGTGCGTAGCAAGCTATTACCAGTTTTCTTGAGAAGCGTTTTCTTTACGTTAGGCTTAAGCAGTTTAGCTTAACCATTTAAGCCTAATGGTCAACTTTAGGTTTGGCGCTAAAGAAAACGTTTACAACTCAACTTTAGCTCCATAAGGACCGGTAGGTTAAGCCTAACAGTAAACTAAGCGCTAAAAGCTGCTTTCATTGATTGAACGCGGATTGTGTGTGAAACTAAAGCAGCAAGAAAAGAACAACCGGAACAGATTCATTAATAATATGTGGCGGAAAGAATAAAGAGAGCTCATATACGACTCCTAGAAGGGGGGAGACAGGAAGAAACATACATATGATCCCAATCTCTCCACATGAAGAATGTTTGGCTTCATAGTATTTTGCCATTTCATCCTTTGTAGCACCTATGATGATTATGGCTAGGAAACCAGCAACAATTCAGCTAGAAGAACAAGAGAGATCCAAGGAGAAAGAAGATGGGAAGAAGGATTGATTGAGCAAGCATGAGGCCATTGACAAAGCTTATGAAAAGGGTGAGTAACTCATTTAAGGACCAACCAACTTGCCCTCAAGAGCATGCACATGATGTTGAAATTGAAGAAATTTTAAAGGAAACCCATCAGAAGATCAATTTATACCAACTAGTTAGGATGGATGCAAAGGTAAGAAGTAACTTACTTAAGGTTATACAATCTGCCTACTTGAGCCCACCACCAAGTTTAGATGGGTATATGGTGGACTTTCCCCTGCTCTATTAGCACACTACCATAGTTCAAGGTTGACTGTTTCTAAAGAGTGAGATTTTGATAGAAGTCATAGTGGATGGTGGGTTCTGTATCAACTTGATGCCTGACTTCACCATGAAGAAATTGAAACTTGACTTGATGAAAGAAGCAGCATTCACCCTGACATTGACATACCAACATTGGGTTACACCATTGGAAATCATTGAAAAGGCACTTATGTTAGTACAAAGTTTCCAATTTTTATTGGATTTTGTTGTCATTGTATTACCCCAAGAAACCTCTTTTCCTTTGCTCCTGAGAAGACCATGGTTGAGGGAAGTCAAGGCATTACAAGATTGGGGAAGAAAAATGCTATGGATCTCTACAGACCAACAACTAGTTGTAGATACATTTGGAAGAACGGTGCAACAATGCTAAAGCAACTAGGTACATGATGGATACTAAGGTAATGCCTTCCTTGCGACATGAAGAAGATAATCTACTTAATTGGATGATGGGCAGCCCAAAGTGCTGCATCATGAAAATATGTGAAATAAATGAAGAATGGGATCAAAATGGACCATGTATAGGCTCTACACACATAGAAGTGAATTTTCAATAGAAGAAGCACAATCAGCCCCACTGAGGTAAAAACATGTAATTTACAAACATTCAATGGGGAAGAAGGGAAAGTAAACGATGGCAAGAAAACAAGTACAGATGATCAAATAGGCCAAACTGTGGCCAAGTTTAGGTGTCTCCTTCAAGGTTTCCCAAGTGGATGACACCTCCAAGGTAGCATAAGGGGAAAAATTTGGCACCTAAATTTTGATGGGCCTGCTAAAATCGGGCGATTGATTTTGGAGGTGCCTCATGAAATTAGGCACCTTGTTTAGATGAATCACCAAGAATTGGGTGAAAAAATTTTGGTGGACCACCAAAAAGGGGGAACCTACCTAACATTGGACAAGTGGGAAATATGTCCTCTTTTATGCAAAATTCTCCAATTGGGCCAATTTTAATGGAGTTGACTCCTTTTGCAAAGCAAGTTGGGATGGTACCTTTTTTGCAAACACCTTTTGTGAGGAAGGTGCCTCCATTTGGGCGACTTGAACAAAGTGGCCTAACTTTGTCAAAAGGCACCACCTCATTGTTATACTAAGAGAAACTAGGTAATCACACCAAATAAAATAGCTTTATGGATGCAAGGCCAAAAGTTGTAGAACTTGTGTAGGAATCTCAGGAGGCTACTTTTTACTTTGGGACCAGAGATTATTCCATTTCCAGATATTCTAGATGGATAGACTAAGGAACATATCATGAAGCACAAGTTCAATGCCACCCAAACACATAGTATTGATGATTTGTCAATTGAGACTGCCACATAAATAGTTGTTCAAGAAGTGAACCTTGGAGATGAAGAAAACCTACAAATAGTCAAGCTAGCCACATGGTTGCGACACTACCCATTTTTACCACGAAAGTTAACCTCTCCTTTATACCTCTAAAAGTGCCTTTGCTTGGTCCTACAAAGATCTCGCAAAGATTCCAAAAGATTTTGGATTACATCAAATCCCCTTATGGAGGGAGCTTCATCCATAAGGAGCAAACCATACTAAGTCAATCCAAAATATGCAGAGGCAGTCAAGGTGGAAATAAATGAACTAGAAGAGGCAAGTATTATTCTTCTTATAGAACACTCAAGGTGGATTTCATCTATGTTATTTTACCAACAAAAAATAGTGGAAAGATAAGAGTTTCTATTGATTTCCATTCCCTAAATAAGTAAGTATCCAAGATGTCTTCTCGCAACCTTGCATAGAGTAGGTATTGGAAGAAGTAGTTAGAAATATTTTGTACAATTTCCTTCATGGATTCAGTGGTGATAATCAAATTCTCATCCACCCCGAAGATAGAGATAAGACTGCCTTCATCACTCCATGGGGCACTTATGTAAGGATGAGATGCCATTGAGACCCATTATGGGAAGACATGCATTCTCTAAGCGGAGAATAGGTTTTGTTGGACCTATTAATCCCCCATCTAAGAAATCCCATGCTGAATACATCATAGTTGCAATGGATTATCTCACTCTAGAGCACATTAAGAGAACAAAATTAAGAAGAAAAATGCTTAGATCAATCTATAAAAGATAACACTTTTCCCCATCCTGATGTCCCTAGATATCACATGGCAATGTTCCAGGCTAAGAAGAAAACCTCTCCTAGTGTCATTGGTCAACAAACATTTATTTTAGTTGAGCTAGGATAGAGAACAAACATTCAAGACAATCACAACACTGATTGATTCAGGAGCTACTACTAGTGACATACGGTATTCTTGCTACTAAGACTTGAGCTTGCACATGAATGCAATTGAGGCTTACCTCATGGGATTAGGAGGTGTGGAAATCCCTCGCATAGGCGAGGTGGAAATTTCCATATCAATGCAAGATGACCTATGACAGTAAAGTTGCTACTCTGCCATGACGAGGATCTCACTGAGTCACTCATCCTAGGTCAAGGTTGGATCTATGATCATGCAGTCAACTTAAACTTAAGAAGTCATCTTCTTTAGGTTTCGGTTCAAGACCAACACATTAAAAATATAATTATAAGGAAATATGAACAATGATCTAGGTTCAACACAAGCCCTTAGCTCTTATAAGATTGACCTTGAAGAATACGATGTTGCCTGTGTAGAAATTCCTGTGATGCAGAAGACAGAGCATGCTAATGAACAAATTTGATAACATTTGGAACTCCCTTCTTGTCCAACAACTAGTGGTGTATCGGCATCTCACTCAAGAAGGTGTATCAAGCAGTAGTGCATTCATGGACCAAGAAGACCGAAGGAGCCATGGAGATGCAAACTTGTACCAGACACAAAGCAGATATGGGTGTGAACAGGTGAACAACAAATTGCTCCCTTAGTACCAAATTCATAACTTAAGAAGTAGATGCAAGATCAAGGGAGATGATCATCAAAACAATGAACCAATCTATCTCAAAGAGTAGTCAAAATTTGGGTACCAAAGCGACCGATGAAAGCTGACCAAAATATTGCACACATTTGGATGCCTAAGATTTTTTTGAGAGCTAAGACCTCATCACATAAGTTCTTAGGTTCTAGTTATTTGTAGTATATCCCAAACCCTCAAAAGTGAAAACAAAAAACTAATGTAATTGAGGTGAAACAATCTATCTCAAAGAGTACTCAGAATTTGGGTACCAAAGCGGCTGATGAAGGCTGACCAAATTAATGCACACATTTGGGTGCCGAAGATTTTCTTGAGAGCTCAGATCTCATCACATAAACTCTTAGGTTCTAGTTATTTGTAGTATATCCCAACCCCTCAAAATTGAAAACATAATGTAATTGAGTCACATTATAATGTTATTCCTAGATTAACTTGGGAATGGGTACCTAAAAAAGTCTAATGTCCAAGTTAATTCATCATCAAAAACAATGTACAAACCCAAATGCAAACTTGTTAAACCCATAAGGGAACTCTAGAAAGTCAAACCATGTATTATGCCACCACATCCAACCTTGTAATATACTTTTACACTACTAGGAGCATGTCGAGCTCATGCATTGACTAGAGTATGCATCGAGACTTTACACTAGCTCATGATCTCATATCTCTACACCCTCATCACTTACACATCACCCTACAACACACACGGATATAGGGAGACATATTGGTATTGTAAAGGGAACAAGGTCTCACCAAGTTTCTTAGACAGTACTAATGTGTTCTTCTTATTATAGCAGAGCTACAAGGAGCACCACATGTCATAGCATGCAATGGTTGAAGCAAGAGGAGGTTCACAAGCCAAAAACATCAATAGCTTACCCATTAAGGATCTTCTCATCGAGAGGCCAACACAATTTAGACACTTGAGGTAGATACCAATTAAACATCCCCTTGTAGGACAAACAAAATGGGTGAACACATGCTCACACTGGTTCAATGATCTAGGTGGACTGCTCGAAGATGCTGCACATATTTAGGAATCGAAGTTTGAGTTGAAAACATATGGGATATGTTCCAATACTTATCGAGAGAGTTTGAGGAGCTCTAGAACACACCCAAGCTATAGACCATTTGGTACTGAGCAAGGTTAGCATAATATTTTAGTGGAACATCACCAAAGTCAAGCTTAAGGTGTTATTACTCAATTCACACTTTGCAACTAGGCACAATTAAAGAAGCACGTGGAACTTTTGTGATCCCATCTTTGTTACATAATCAAGAGATGAAGAGGTTAAAGATCACCTTGAATTTGGTATGAGAAGCCCTCAATATGCAAGGTATGTATCTTACATTGGGCAAGGAAATATTAATACCAGAGAACATGAAGAAGAGGAATGTGGTGAAGCTCAAGGATATGGTAGCCATAAGTCTAGATGTATTAGTGCCACTCAAGATGTGAATGCAAAATTTTGCTTTTCTGAGGTAGGATTGATTCATCGAGCCTCACAAGAAGATCTGGTTCACTCTATACTTAGTAGAGGCTACAAGGCTGACCATTAATCTCCCCCATTGGATCATTGACCAACTTTATGCAGCTATGTCAAGATGGATATGCAAGCTTGTGCTGAATGGATTTTATGCAATCACCCGGATTATCCACAAACACTTGTCATATGACATACCCAATGAGAGAGCCTTTACATGGGCAAGGCTTTAGCTATTCAAAAGTTATAAGGCATCAACACCGCAACCAAAGAGGCACACTTCCCTCTAGACAAGCACGAGGTGTAGTCATATTTTCTATATGAACATTTTTTTCATAAACATTGACATCAAATGCACTAGGCTCATATGTTTTTCTTTTTGTTATTACATATTCTTATTATTGCCCTCAATTTTTATTTCCAAAAGACTACTTTAAATTATAAATGATAGGTGTAAAAGGAAGTATTTCCCACACTTATTTATATTCTCAAGTAACCACAATCATTCTAGGAAAAAAAAATCATCTGGAAAAAGAAAAGTTATAACTTGAGTCATCCCAGACATATAGTGCTAGAGATGGAAACTCGGGAGGCTAATTTGACGACTAAAAGAGAGAGAAGATGGCCAAGGTTGTGACAAATGGAAACGAAAAAGTATGATTGATGCCATGGAGAAAAGGAAAGGCAAGGAGGTCCACGAGTTTTCAAAACTCTTCCATCACATTGGCCATTTACACATGAAAACCCACCTTCTAGGAATTTGTCCAAAAGCCATTCTTGGTAGTTGCTGTTGTTCAAGGAGTTTCCGGGAAAATGATGGCTAAGCTCATTCAAATCTGTATAATTCACATCCTAATGATGGGTAGTAGAATTCTTTGGTGTATTTTGACTGAGGAATCTCTAAGATTGTCTGCTGTACATATTTGTCTGAGTTTGTATTCATATGAGGCTCTGTTGTAATTCTGCCCCCTTTCTATTTGGGGTTATGGCTTATTGTTGTAACCCCTTTTTTTTCTGACCATTTTTAATATTACTCTTTCCTGTTTTGTCAAAAAAAAAACTTTATATTCATGCAAAGTCGAGGATCCGGCTTCAAGAGTGATTCTCTAACCTTCAAGAATTTTACAATATTTTTCTACACTTGAATCGGACACCAAATGAGAGTTTAAGACTTATTTTTTAACCACAATAGACATAAGAGTGAAGGAGATCAGCTTTTAAAAGAGGCCGATAAAAGTGAACTCACACTCATTTGTAATATTCTTCTTCTTGCTCATTTATCTTCTCTCACTACTTGTGAGGTTTTTGGGAGCTCTTTTATCTCTTCTTTCATAAAAAACTTCTTAAATTGTATTTCCATTATCAATAATAAGATTATTATTTTTTTCTTCAAACAAAAAAAAAGTTTTCATCAATTAAAGATGCTTCTTTGATACTTCAGTCTAAGCATTACCAAGCTAGTACAAGAAAGAGTAAATCACTAGTATTACAATTTTGTTTTCAGCCTAGTATTCTATTCTAAATTTACTCATATATACTAGTTTTCCTTCCATCAAACAACCATACTCAATAGTTTGGGATGACTATTGAAGCCATTTATATATCTTATCAAAAGTCATGCTATCAACACATCTGCCATACAGCTTTTTTGCTTTTCCAAAGAATAGAATAAATCTTAAGTCTAGAAAAACGAACACTAGTCCTTATGATATTATGTGTCTTTCTGTTCTATTGTAAAAAGAGCTCAACTTTACTAGTTAACTATATAACTAGAATCTAGCTTAGAAAGACCTCTTTAGTACTCAGCTCAAAGGAAAGATAGACTAGTAAAAAGTAGAAGAGCTGATTATGTTTTCGATAATTGTATCGATGATTTCAATTTGAGCATTGTTGCAATGACATAGAACCAGATATTACAAGTGAACCTTTGAAAGATAAAATGTGGGTGGCAAATATGAAAGATGAGTTAAAATGCATCGGAAAAAACAAAACTTGGGTATTATGTGAACTTCCTTAAGGAAAAAAAGCCAACTGATACAAAGTGGATATATAAGATTAAAAGAAAATCTAATGGGTGTATTGACACGTACAAAGCGTGACTAGTAGTCAAAGGTTTTGCACAAAACAAAGGTATTTAGTAAGACGAGACATTTCGTAAGATAGTTTTAGGTTTTAATTGGAAGATTCATCAGATTAAGACAAATTTCTTGAATGATGATTTAGATGAGGAAGTGCATATTAATCAACCTCCAAGTTTTGTAAAAAAGAGGAAAAGAACATGGTTTACAAGTCTAATAAAGCATTGTATGGACTCAAAAAGGGTCCTAGAGATTGAAACAAGAAGATCCATGCATATCTAACCAAAGAAGGAGGTAAAAGAGTAATCCCATCAACACTAATACTTTATGTTAAATTGATAGATGTGGATATACTTATTTTGATCATAGATGTAGATGACATCTTATTTATAAGTCATAGTGAAGAAAAGATGGACAATTGAAGAAAAGATGGACAATTGAAGAAGTACATTCAAAAGTTTCTTGAAAGGTTTGGCATGTAGGATTGTAAGAATATTTTGACACCGATGGAACCAAAATCTTTAATTGTGAGCTTACGATGATGAAAAATAATATTTTGATCGTATATAATACAATCAAAATGTTGGTAGCTTTATCTATATGCATAGTACTAGACTTGATCTAAAGTATTGAGTATCATAAGCAAGTAGATGTATGCACCAACCTTCAAGGACACATTGGAAAGTAGTAAAGTGAACCTTTGAATACTTGAAGAAGATAGAAGGTAGGTTTATGCACCAACACTGGCCAAGAGAAAGAATGGGAGGCAAGAATGGTTCACTTATAAGTTATCAACAAGGTATCTTCTAGGAGAGATGGTTGGTTGCTCTATGGCCCTCTAGAACTCTATTAAGAGAAGAATTTTATGGAAAATTTGAAAACAAAGATGCCTACAAACTTGTCTACAAATTTAAAAGATGTAACCGTTGTATAAGGGTCCCGACTCCCGACTCCGAGTCACTTGGGGAGTCCCGACTTATTCTAGTCTCAACAAAAAGACAAAAGAAAGAAGACGAGGACGTGAGACTGACTGTGGCCGCTAGGGGTGGGTTGGGATATTAACCACGACAGTATAACGTGATTGTAGCGCCAGGATCGTTGACTAGCATACACACAGCGCCATTCTTCGAAGACGTCAAGCGAGGATGCGAGACGGCATAACGGAGGAGGACGTGGCGAGGCAAGCCCTCGCTGTCATCTCCGCTGCTACCTCTTTACCCCGTCTCGCGGTCTTCGATCTCGATTACACTCTCTGGCCCTTTAAATGGTACTTCCTGGTCCTTTTCCGCGATCGGCACTGTCCCATCATCACATTACCATATATCTATATAAAGTAGTCGACAAATCAGTAAAAATATTATATATATGACGGCCATGGATATAGCTATGAAGCTTATGGATATACTTGTAAAACATGTAGACAGGCAGAAGTAAACGCAATGTTGCCATGTAAGGATGGCAAGTGATGAGTTGTTCATCCAAGGCACATACATAATGCAAAAAGCGCAGCACGACGATCATAGACTTCTGAAATGAACATCTTCCTTCAGAAAGTGTAGGATGTGACTTCTGTCAGATGACCATGCAAATCTCAAAATCTTCCTCTCTTTTGTATGTGGGTTTCCATTTAAGCCTTTCTATATAAACTAATTCAAGCTCGTTTTGGAAGCCATTTTGCTTTAGACTACTTGTCATGAATGCCCTTTTTGCTAAAGCATCATTTGGTACCGATCTTCAGGGGGTTAAGGCAGACTAATCGGCTTGATTATTAAAGAGGGAAGATTGATTTTCTGCCGATCACCAATTGCAAGCTGGACGAATCATGAGGACACGATACAAGATTGTCAAAAAAATAAAAAAGCGGAGTAGCAATTGCGATAATCAAAAGCACACATGATTTTTGTCCAACAATATTCTTCCATAAACAAATTTCTGCTAAAAATTGGTTTAAAGTAGCTATGAATGGGACAAAATCAATGGAAATCTTTAATCTGTGAAGAAAACCCCTCAGATCAGTTTAAAACACTTGCTCGAACTTGTGAATGCAGCACGCCAAGGGTTACTGAATTAGGCTTGACCGATCTAAGAGATAGTTATCGTAATTTGTATAAAATTTGAGAATGATTACATATGTCTCGTTACAAGCGTATGTACAACATTCCTTGAAGGTAGACATGGATGAATGTATCTACCTTTTCATTGACAATCACATGAAAAGACTTTGTACGTGCATAAATCCGCCAAAAAACTGCAAGCCTAGATCATACGCTCCGATGGAGCTTGTGGTCATTGACGGACCAATGGGAAGGTTTTGTGCATGACTAGGATGGAAAGTGTTATTAGATTTGGGTCAAATTAAAGTAGAGAATTGAGGTTCATGTAGGATGATTTTATGACTTAAGCCTGTTCAGGAAAAGGCCAAAACACACACACACACACACACACACACACACACACACACACATGCATGCATGCATGCATACATACATACACCCACACATACATGCATGCATACATACATACATGCATGCATACATACATACATACATACATACATGCATGCATACATACATACATACAAACACACACATATATATATATGTGTGTGTATATGTATATGTATATGGAGAGAGAGAGAGAGAGAGAGAGAGAGAGAGAGAGAGAGAGAGAGAGAGAGAGAGAGAGAGAGAGAGAGAGAGAGAGAGAGAGAGAGAGAGAGAGAGAGAGAGAGAGAGAGAGAGAGAGAGAGAGAGAGAGAGAGAGAGAGAGAGAGAGAGAGAGAGAATAGTTTTGATATATTTGTACACACGCTCTATGGCGTAGAGTGTACAATGTATTAGACATCCAAATATATCTTGACTAAAAGAGTCCAAACTCATTGGTCAAAATCAAGAGAAGTCACAAGGTCAGTATATATAATGACTTATTGCTATAGTGTCAATACTTATTACTATATACATTGTATACACTGTTATTGACAATGTCAATGTCTTCATGATTAAAGTGCTGAGTGGATCGTGGTTCAGCCTAGAATGTATTCTAAGTCTCACATTATTTTCGTCACTACGTAGTATGCAATCGCACATCAATAACAATTAAAATCAAGAATGAATAGCACATGATTTTGCACATGACTCAATGTGCAATGTACTTTATTGTATTGTGTACTTACGGTCTACTAGTATGTGACTGTGAGTCGTGATTGAGGGCGATGGTCAAATGAAAATGGTCCTGAAGCTTAAGCTTAGTGATCAGTGAAGTTGAAGCCTGAAGATTGATTTCCGAACTAGTAATTGCCACTCACTGAAGTGGACTTGTCCTTCTTCTTCCTGATTTCAGCTCATCTTTGAAAAGACCTTTCAAAATAAGACAACATAGATGATAAGGGAAGTACAATGGTGATCCAAGGTCATGAGTCACACGTGAGAGTGACTGTGGCCGGTGGAGGTGACTTGGAATATTATCCACGACAGCATAACGTGATTGTATCCCCAGGATCGTTGACTAGAAAAACAGCATACTCTTTCACAGACGGGCATTCTTCGAAGACGTCAAGCGAGGATGCGAGACGGCATAACGGAGGAGGACGTGGCGAGGCAAGCCCTCGCTGTCATCTCCGCTGTTAGCTCTTTACCCCGTCTCGCGGTCTTCGATCTCGATTACACTCTCTGGCCCTTTAAATGGTACTTTCTGGTCTTTTTCCGCGATCGGCACTGTCCCATCATCACATTACCATATATCTATACAGAACAGAATGGAAAGTAGTCCACAAATCAGTAAAAATATTATATATATGAAGGCTATGGATATACCTATGAAGGTTATGGATATACCTGTAAAACATGTAGACAGGCAGAAGTAAACGCAATGTTGACATGTAAGGATGGTAAGTGATGAGTTGTTCATCCAAGGTACATACATGATGCAAAAAGCGCATCACGATGATCATTGACTTCTGAGATGAACATCTTCCTTCAGAAAGTGTAGGATGTGACTTCTGTCAGATGACCGTGCAAATCTCAAAATCTTCCTCTCTTTTATATGTGGGTTTCCATTCAAGCCTTTCTACAACTAACTCAAGCTCGTTTTGGCAGCCATTTTGCTTTAGACTAATTGTCATGAATGACCCTTTTTGGTAAAACATCATTTGGTACCGATCTTCAGGGCGTGAAGGCAGATTAATCGGCTTGATTATTAATGAGGGAAGATTGATTTTCTACCGATCACCAATTGCATGCCTATTAAAATGGACGAATCATGAGGACAAGATACAAGATTGTCAAAAAATAAAAAAGAGTAAAAGTTGTGATAATCAAGAGCGCACATGATTTTTGACCAACAATATTCTTCCATAAAGAAAACTCTGCTAAAAAATTGGTTTAAAGTAACTATGAATGGGACAAAATCAATGGAAATTTTTAACCTGTGAAGAAATCCCCTCAAATCAGGTTAAAACACTTGCTTCAACTTGTGAATTCAGAACGCCAGGGGTTTTTGAATTAGGCTTGACTGATCTAAGAGATAGTATCATAATTTGTGTAAATTTTTGAGCATGATTACATGTCTTGTTACAAGCTTATGTACAACATTCCTTGAAGGTAGGCATGGATGAATGCATCTACGTTTAGATTATAGTCAAGAGCCTAGACCATAAACCCTGATTGAGGAGATTGTGGTCATTCGACAATCACATGAAAAGACTTTGGTGCATGCATAAATCCGCCAAAAAACTGCAAGCCTAGATCATAAGCTCCAATGGAAGTGCTTGTGGTCATCGATACTCCAATGGGAAGGTTTTGTGCATGTCTAGTACGGAAAGTGTTATTAGATTTGGGTCAAATTAAAGTAGAGAATTGAGGTTCATGTAGGATGATTTTATGACTTACAGCCCAGGAAAAGGCCCAATGGAAGTGCTTGTGGTCATCGATACTCCAATGGGAAGGTTTTGTGCATGTCTAGTACGGAAAGTGTTATTAGATTTGGGTCAAATTAAAGTAGAGAATTGAGGTTCATGTAGGATGATTTTATGACTTACACACACACACACACACACACACACACACACACACACACACACACACACACACACACACACACACACACACACACACACATACATGAATGCATACAAGTGTGATAACCCTGTGTAGAAAATGGAATGAAATAAAAAGTACTCGCTCACAAAGCTATATAGGGCTGGAAAAGGCTGGGGAGACGTGGCTCTGACTCTGCAGATAATGGTCACCTAATACGTGGGGGATCCATAATGTGAGTGAGTAAAATACCCTAGCTATTGGTGATGGGTGGAGGTGGGCGTAGTATGTGGTACATCGGTGGTGGTCTGAGTGCCTCCTGAAGGAAGACAACCCAAGGGGTGGTGGTACTCCTCTGCTCCATCATGCGGTTGTGGGGTGTCCTGATGCGTAAGATATCCTCCTGATATAGTCGTGGTCGACGATATCCAACCATGCGTGGTCGGCGTTGTGCTCTCTATGCTGCTGCCTGGTAGAGCGTGAGCCCTATAGATGGACCTCTCTGATGTAGCTCAGCTCGCTGAAAGAACTGACTAATGCTCTGCTGGGTACTCGCCCGTGTTTGATGTGTGGGCTGTAGTGACCCCTCTTGCCTCTCGTATGCTCCTGTGAGGAAGCGTCCCAAGCACCGTTGGTCTCCCATAGTCATGGACAACTGGAGCGACTCCTCTATTTGAAACTGTGCTCGTAGGTCTAAGTATGTTGGGCATCTGATAACAAAATGCTCCTCACTCTCTACCTCTATCTGGCATATTGGACACAACCGACCCCTCTCAATCTCTAGCTGATGTGATGAAACCCGGAGCTGCCCAATGACAACTCGAAGGTGGTGGGGTAGGTATGTTTGCATGTATCTCGGAATCTCAATGAAGCCCTCATCCGATATATGTAGAAAATGCTCACGTTAATAGAGCATTTTCAGTGGCAATGTATCCCTAGGGCTCACCCATGTCCTCTGTATGTATGTATGCAATATCTCTTGACGAATGATCCTATTCCTCTCCTCATGAGAGAGCGAGTAGGTGGATGCATGGAAGTCGTACTGTAGTGGTGGTAGCTTGTCTATGCCAAAACCATGGTGGGCCAGCCAGTCTCGTGTGTGTGCATACCATGAGGAGGTGTCACGTGCTAATGCCATATCACGGATGCTTGGAAAGCACGATAAGCAATGCCCTCTGTATCCATGCTCGGAAGTCTGTGTAATAGGCATACTGTCTGGAATAGTGCCTCAACTAGCATCGGTAATGCAGCGAGCTCTGCTCTAATGCTTAAGGCTTGCTGCGGATAAGTCTGGCAATCATGAGGATCTGTGGCCTCTCCAATGTTGTCCATACTGATGTAGCTAATCCCGACCCCCTTATGGCTGCTCCATACATGAGCGTTAGAGTAACCAAAGTGTCGAAGAGCCACCCCTTTGTGCAGGGCTCTTGAAAATATGCCTGGTGGCAGTGTCTCTCCATCAAAGCTAGTGCTGCGTACCCACGTGTGATGCGGTCACGGGCTGCCTGAGACGTAGAGAAGACCCTTGATGCTGCTGTAAATGACACTCCCAAGTAAACATATGATCCGACCACCTCGATTGGTTTGCCTGTTGCTGTGAACAAACTATGTCTGCGTACTTGTGCTGATGTATGAAAGATCATGACCTTGGTTTTACCAAGGTTCACAGATAACCCTCTGTGTCTGCAAAAGTCATCTAGGGCATGTAGATGATGCTGTAGACCTTCTGCAAACTCTAAAACGAGTACAATATCATCAGCATATAAAAGAATATGGACAGTGGACCCGCGTACCTCAATGCCATTACCTCCGTGCTGCTCACCTCCTTGCTGCTGTATGAAGTCCACCATCTCATCAATGTAGAGACCAAAGAGGGTGGGTGAAAGAGGGCACCCTTGCTTCACCCAGATAGTGCTAGCAAGTGGATCATATAAGCCCCCTGGACATCTGACTCTACCAGATACTCTCTCGTATAAGGCGTAGATCTCTCATACCATCTTCTCTGGAGCTCCGATATCAAGTAGTCGTCTGAAGAGTCGTTCCCTGGGGACACTGTCAAATGCTTTGCGGAAGTCCACAAAGCAGCAATATAATCTCCTCTTCCTCACCCTTGCCTGGTCGATCATGCATCTCAGGGTGAAGATGTGGTCAATGGTAGAGTAATCTCATCTAAAACCTGCCTGTCCTGGAGGCCCTGATACCCTTCCTCTCAGCGAGAGTACTCAACTATGCCTCTAGTACCGTCCCATATAACTTAGCCAATATAGGGCCAATCATGATTGTCCGGTATGTAGCTTGATCCATAGTATCACCGGACTTATGAATGGGCACTATGGTGTGCTCAGTCCACGAGTCAGGGAACCCTTCAACCAATGCACGGTTGAAGAGGTGGGCAATGAGCGGTGCGAGAGTCGTGTCTCCGTAGATGAGGTGCTCTTCCTGTAAACCGAAATGGTCATGGGCCTTGCCATGTTGTAGATGGCCAATAGCGAGTTCCACCATAGTGGGTGTGAAGAAGTCAGAGGTAGTGGGATGTGAGCTCTGCGGCCTGGGAATGGGGGGCTGGTTTGGGATCTTGCATAGGCTCCGTGCATAGCTATGCCAACTTCCAAGTGCTCGGGTCTCGGATGGGTGTCTACTGTCTCCTCTCTCTCAAATGTCGCCACGCTAGTGCACTGTCTAGACTCATGAGCAAATGGTAAATATCCCAGTATTGTCTCTTCTCCCATTCTCGCCGTTTGCGGCGAGTAAGGCTCTGCATGCGACGCTGTGCCTGTGTGTGTGTAATATCCCCTGTATGCTCTAAAATCCGCAGGTGCTCCCATCTATACTCTAAAATCTACATCACCTCTATGCTCTAAAATCTGCATCATACGAGCGGTTCTCGGGCATGGATCCTATGCTGAAGGATGAATATGTGTGTGGTGTGGGAAGCTGTGGACCCATATGTATCGTGCCTCCTCGTCTCTTCTTAGGATATGGATTCGGCTATGTATCTCCTATCTAAATATGATGGCAACACCCCCTGACCCTCGTGCTGTACTCTGTCTCTTCGTGGTCCTAAATGCCGATTCCCAATGAAAACCTGCAATGCGAGGTAGGGCTCTATTTGGGCTCTCGCCGCTGGGTAGTCCACGTAGTACTGATCGATGTCTAAAGAAGGCGGACTGTTTCTCCTCGGAGCTCATTTGAAGGATGAGTGCTCGCGAACGAGATGTATCCCTCCCAGCCCTCCATGCGCCTGTGAAGGGCATGCTCTCGTATCCAAGTTGACGACAAATGTCGGTAGCGTCGGACTCCGGTGATGCTCCCTCTGGTAGGCCCGCAATCCGAATGTGCAGTCTTCGAATGTGTCTAAGTCTCTCCTCCTCAAGTGTATCCTGAACCCGTGTGAGCTCTTCCTTCTTCACGTCTTCCTTGACTTCCTTCCTCACTTCTTCTTTGACCTCCTTTTTGATATTTTTACTTACGACTTCCACCCAACTATTTTGTGTTGCTTCCATCTCTGATCTGATGTGTGCTTGCATATCCATCTTACAATCATTCTTTATTTCCTCTTTTAAGTCATCTGGCTTTGTGATTTTTCCTTCTTCTTTGGAAATCTTCAGCTGAATGATTTCTTCTTGAAGCTTGTGCGTCTCAACTTTCCATTCATCTCGGTCTTCTTCGAGAATTTTGACATGCTCTTCTAGGGTTTTTATTCTGTCTATGGCCTTCCTCATTTCTTGATTGAGTACTCTGTCTGCCTCTTTGTTCGCCTCTCTGATTGCTTTACTTATCATGTCCTCCACTTCCTTTCTTTCCATCCGTGCCATCTTGCTAAAATGTGGTAACCCTAAAATGTGGTGAAAGGAACTTACGAAAATGATGTAGAATTGGATGGAAGGTACAGAGTTTGGGTGGGTACAGAGCTTCTGTCAAGGATTAGGGTTCTTGCACGGGATAAGGATTTCTAGGGTGGGGTGCTGGGCAAAGTAGGTTGTCGGTTAGGGTTTCGATCTTGACTTAGTAGGGCCGAGCCTTTGGGCAGTTAGGTCGTAGGCGGCAGTAAAGGGATGAATCATGTGGCCGGGCCGGAGCAGACGGGAGGCGCGAGCAACAGAAAGGAGCATGCGGGGCAAGCAGGAGGCATCGGGTGGGCGGGAGGGATCGGACGGGAGGTTGGAGGGGTGGAAGGCTGGGAGCAAAAGATGGCAGACCCGATTAGGGTTTCGGGACAACAGCCCAATTAGGGTGGGCGGGAGGGATCAGACAGAAGGTTGGAGGGGTGGAAGGCTGGGAGCAAAAGATGGCAGACCCGATTAGGGTTTCGGGACAACAGCCCAATTAGGGTTTCCCACAAAACTTTCGCACATAGTCAGTCGATTAGGGTTGTGCATAGAATCAGCAGATTAAGGTTTTGCTCAGCTGATTAGGGTTTTGCTAAGAACAGCCGATTAGGGTTTTGTAGAGCTATTAGGGTGTCACGTAGAGCTGAATTAGGGTTTCACACAGATTCAAAACACACACAGAGAGAGAGAGAGAGAGAGAGAGAGAGAGAGAGAGAGAGAGAGAGAGAGAGAGAGAGAGAGAGAGAGAGAGAGAGAGAGAGAGAGAGAGAGAGAGAGAGAGAGAGAGAGAGAGAGAGAGAGAGAGAGAGAGAGATGAAATGATATATTTACGTCTGCAAAAGGCCAAAATGATCTATGAGACCAAAAACTTACAGAGGTGGTGGATCTGATACAAAATCTATGTATGCTAAACAACTACTCTAAAACTTAGTCTGATAGTGAAAAAAGATAGAGAAGTGGGAGAGGGAATATAGTCTAGAGACTCGCTAGATGATACAGTGATGGCTAGAGGTTTGAGTGATACAACGAAGGGGTACAATCTCATGAGGTATAAGCATAAACCAACATCAGCCAGGGAAAGATCAAGGTATAGGCAGTCCTCCGTCTCAAAGGAAATCCCGCATCGGTCTATGTCAGATCTCGTCAATGTCCTCCATATTCAAGATTCTAACTGGGCATCACGCGTGGTGTGCCAAAATAAGCCTAATCCTCTTCTGTAATCGTCGTCTCTGTTGGGACATCCTCCTTTGCAATCGTGGATGCCTAGATCTCCCTACGCTCCTCGCACGATCCACCAATGTGCCTCTAAAGGAAGTGAGATCCGGACTTTGTTGCACTTCTGGTCTACCGTCTATCTCGTTGTGTCGTGGTAGTGACTTGCCTAAAGTAATATGTAACCTGGTGCTGAGTCTTCCTAGGTTATCTCTATGTCTCCTGAGCTCAAGCAAATACAAACTCAAGCATCTCTCGTCCTCATATCCCATAACTCTAGAGAATGGTCCAAAGTCCTCTCTAAATAAGCAATGGAAGCACCCTCGTATCTCATAGTATGCAGAGCAATGACATATATAATGTAGCTCTGTCTTCGACTCCCTATGGCATATACAACATATTTGAGTTGGAACCCCTCTATATCTCTAGGTCTCAATCTCAAGCTGATGTGAGGATATATGCATTTGACCAATAGCACATCGCACCCCATACGATAAATGTGTATCCATGTAACTTGGCCTTACTACAAAACCATCCACCGTGAGTCGAAGAAGATGATTTCTATAAAAACCAATCTTTGTGCCCAACTCATGAGTAGGCTCTATCCATGTTCTCCTAGTATCCAACTGAATCAAGTCTTGACGGATGAGGCTAGTAATCTCTGCCCGTGTCAAAGTGAGAGATGGAGCCTCCAAAGAGTACTGGAAGGGAGGCAGTTTGTCCATGTCAAATCCATGCATCTCGAACCATGATGTCATCTTTGCATACCAACAAGCCAACAAGCCGTGTCTCTCTGTAGGGCCAACTGTTGAGACGACTCAAGAGCAAGTCGAGCATATCTTCCTCTGGGGAGATCCCACAAGCTATGCATGAAAGACATTGATCTAGTAAGTGCCTCAATCACTATAGGGGGGGTAGCTATTTCTGCCCTAATAATCTCATGAGGTGGTACTAAAGCCTTGGCTCTAATCATCCGAGAGATCATAGATACCAAAGGCCTCTCCATCCCTCTCCATCCATCCATGCTTTGAGCTCTACCATGACAGCCAACAGAAGGTCCCCAAATCTGCACTCCATAAAACATGGCTAATGTCACAAGAGTATCAAAAAGCCAAAGTTTGGTGCGAGGTTCCTAAAACTGAACTTGCGAACCAGAGAGAGAGAGCGAACCTGAGAGAGAGAGAGAGAAAGAAAGAAAGAAAGTCATATTAACGTATTCTGGAGGCCAAACTTGGCCTATGAGACAAAAACCATGTACAAGTGTAGTAACCCTATGTAGAAGATGAAATGAAATAAAAAGTATATCACTACACAAAGCAATATAGGGCTAGAAAAGGCTGGGGAGGCATGGCTGTCTGCATATAGTGTCCACCCAATACATGGGGGATCCATAATGTGAGTAAAACACCCTAGGTACTGGTGATGGGTGGAGGTGGGTGTGGTATGTGGTACATCGGTGGTGGTGTGAGTGCCTCCTGAAGGAAGACAACCCAGGGGGTGGTAGTACACCTATGCTCCATCATGTGGTCGTAGGCTGTCCTGATGCGTGACATATCCTCTTGATATAGTTGTGGTCGACGATATCCACCCATGCGTGGTCGTCGCCGTGCTCTCTGTATTGCTGCCTGGTGGAGAGTGAGCTCTATAGATGGACCTCTCTGATGTAGCTCAGCTCGCTGAAATCTTTCTGGGTAATGGTCTGCTGGGTACTCCCCCGTGGCTAATGTGTGGTTTGTAATGACTGGTCTCGCCTCTCGTATGCTGCTGTGAGGAAGCGTCCCAAGTGTCGCTGGTCTCCCATAGTCATGCACAACTGGAGTGACTCCTCTATCTGGAACTGTGCTCGTAGGTCTAAGTATGCTGGGCATCTGATAACAAAATGCTCCCCACTCTCTACCTCTGTCTCGCATATTGGGCACCACCTCTCCTCACGGGGGACTCCCTTGGACCGATCCCTCTCAATCTCGAGCTAATGTGATGAAACCCTCAGCTTGCCAATGACGACTCAGAGGTGGTGGGGTAGGTATGTCTGCATGTATCTCAGAATCTCGATGAAGCCCTCGTCCGATATATGTAGAAAATGCTCACGGTAATAGAGCATTTTTGGTGGCAATGTATCCCTAGGGCTCATCCATGTCCTCTGTATGTATGTATGCCATATCTCCTCACGAATGACCCTATTCCTCTCTTGATGAGAGAGCGAGTAGATGGGTGCATGTGAGTCGTACTGTAGTGGTGGTAGCTTGTCTATGTCAAAGCCATGGTGGGCCAGCCAGTCCAATGTCACAAGGGGACGCGTCCCCGGGTCCTAGGGACGCCGGGACGCCGTCCCCGAACTGAAATATGGCGGGACGCCCAACCGGGACAGTTGGCGTCCCCGTACAGATATGTGAAACATAGGGACGTCCCCGAGACGCGTCCCCGGGACGGTCCCATGTGACAAAGCATGATGGGGACGGTTTGGGGACGGCTGATCTTGGGAAAAGTTAATTTAAGTTGGTTTTTTATTTCCTTGAATAATTGGCACCTTTTTGGGAGCACCTCTAGAAGGCTCTTTGGTCCACAATCAAGCAAAATAGAGCTCCATTGAGCCTTGCATATTCAGCAAGTTGCAACCCTCTCCATTTTTTGAGCCCTCTCTTCACTCTTCTTCTCTTTTCTCTTCTCAACATGCAAGTGATCTTTTGTTTATAAGTGAAAACCATAGGTGTGAGGATGCTATGTATGACCCAGTGCATGGATGGGTATCCTTTCAAAGAACGAGAGGGAGAGAAGGAGTTGAACCAAGTGCAAAATGAAGAACATAAACAAGCTTGAGTCGATGACTATGATGCAAAAAATGAAACTCCCCGCATAGATTCTCCATAGTGACTTACACTTGTCATTTGTCCATAGATTCATTTACATTTTAATTTTACTCTCTAGAATTAAGTTTTGAAATTTATTATTGGATCTTACTGATGATAGGATGAGAGATGTTCCCATGACAATATGGCTATTAGTCATTCTTATCGATCATAAGATGATAGATGTTTCCATGATAATATGGCACCACATAATCATTAAATCTTAACTTCTTTTATGTATATGATTATTAATATGATCATGATGCGGTATCTCTTTCTTTGACATGATGAAATACCTCTAAATTATCACTTTTAACTATTGGAGGAAGATCTAGATGTCTAATGTGCTCCATACATGTATTCACTAAAAAAAAACACCTTTTTTTATAGCTTTGTTGTTATAATCCTTTTCATATGTGAGCAAAATCATTGTACAATAACTACTCACTTGATATTTTTGAGAAAAATAATCATTTTTGAGTGCCGTCCCGGGGACGCGTCCCCGGGACACCCTAGGATCCGTCCCCATCCCGGGGACACTACCGTTCCCAGGACCCGTCCCGTCCCCAGGTGACTTTGAGCCAGTCTCCTGTCTGTGCATACCATGAGGAGGTGTCGTCTGCTAATGCCATATCACGTGATGCCTGGAAAGCACGACAAGCAATGCGCTCTGTATCCATGCTCCGGAGTCTGTGTAATAGGCATACTGTGTAGAATAGTGCCTCAACTAGCATTGGTGGTGCAGCGAGCTCTTCTCTAATGATATCATGTGGTACTGAAGGCTTGCTGCGGATAAGTCTGGCAATAATGAGGATCTGTGGCCTCTCTAATGCTGTCCATAATGATGTAGCTAATCCTGGTCCCATATGGCTTCCCATAAATGAGCGCTTGCGTAACCAAAGTGTCGAAGAGCCACCCCTTTGTGCGGGGCTTCTGAAAATATGTGTTTGAACTCAAGGTCAAGCACAAAGCATGGAAGCACATCAAAAAAGTGGACACATAAGAAGAAGAAGCAAGTAGGGAGCTCCAAGAAGTGTATGTCAAATTTTAAGAAGAATCCCCTACAAAAATAGTGATTTTGATCACTCAAACTATTGTAAATATCATTTCACCTTTTTGCAACTCCATTTTGTTCAAGCCGAGGAGTCCTCGAGCTTTAGGAGTATTAGAAGTACCATCCTACCAATTTTCATAATTTTTAAGACTTCCTTTGAGCTCTCAAATAAGCCCTGGAACCTAATTTTTAACTAGGCCGGACACTAGGTTTGAACATGGCCAAAACTACTCAAAAAACTATAAAAAGAGTTAGAGAGCTCATTTTTGGGGTTAGCTTGTTAGAGAATAGAGCTTTTGTAAGAGAACTATTGTGTAATCAAGTCCTTCCATTGTTCCTCTCCTTGATCTTGCCTTGTGTGCGTGTGTGTATGTGTGTGCATGTTTGTGTGCTTTCACTCACACACTTGTGCCTTCACTTGCTCGTGGTCTTCATACCGGTCCTCACATCTCCGCAGATTGACGAGTAAAGGAGGTGGTGCTTACGCTTGAGCTACACCAAATTTTGGTGCCATTGCCGGGGAGAGAGCTTCGAGGACGAGTGTTGTGATGGTAAGATCGTAGATTTGCGACGTTGGAAGGTAAAAAAACTGTCATTTTTGTTCATTTTCTGATTTTTCTTTTTCATCTTCATCATCATCATCGTCACTATCTTCATCAATCTTCTTCTTCATAGAAATTTCTTGTTTTTTAGTGCATTTTCACCATTTTCATACCATTTTTCATGCATAATTGTGTGAGAAGGAGCTAGGAAGTGCAAGGGAGAGAAACTGCCTGTGTTTTATCACGATTTTTTGCACATACGGAGCTCGCCATTGCTCGGCGCTCAGAAATTTGAATTTCCCGCCAAAAAAAATACGATTCTGAATGAAAATCACAATTTTCATAAAATTCATTTTTTTTTCAGAAAAATACGATTTTCTATTTGCCGCCTAAAAGTTTTCTGAAAAGAACACGATTCTGGGGTCATTCTCAGAATCGCGATTCTCTGGTTGTGCTCAAAATCACGATTTTCTAAAATTCTCAAAAAACACGATCTTGAGAAGACACGATTTTCAGTGGGCTCAAAATCGCGATTTTCATAAATCATGATTTTCAGCCAAGAACACGATTTTGTGAAAACACGCTTCTCTGTGGCTCTAAAATCACGATTTTCAAAAACACGATTTTCATCCAAAATCGTGATTTTTACGATTTTCAGAAAACACGATTTTCACTAAGGTACAAAATCGCGATTTTCAGAACAATAAATCACGATTTTAAACCAAGAACATGATTTTGTGAAAACACGCTTCTCTGTGGCTCTAAAATTGCGATTTTCAAAAACATGATTTTCATCCAAAATCATGATTTTTACGATTTTCAGAAAACACGATTTTCACTAAGGTACAAAAATCGCGATTTTCAGAAGACGATTTTCAATCAAAATTGCGATTTTCAGGCCAAAAACACGATTTTGATCAAATACGATTTTCATTCAAAATCGCAATTTTCAGACCAAAAACACGATTTTGACCAAACACGATTTTCATTCAAAATAGCGATTTTTATGCCAAAAACACGATTTTGAGAAAACACGATTTTCATTCAAAATCGTGATTTTCATGTCAAAAACACGATTTTAAGAAAACACAATTTTTATTCAAAATCGCGATTTTTATGTCAAAAACATGATTTTGAGAAAACACGATTTTCATTCAAAATCGCGATTTTTATGTCAAAAACACGATTTTGAAAAAACACGATTTTCATTCAAAATCGCGATTTTCATGTCAAAAACATGATTTTAAGAAAACACGATTTTCATTCAAAATCGCGATTTTCATGTGAAAAATACGATTTTCATGTGAAAAATACGATTTTCATGTGAAAAACACGATTTTCATTCAAAATCACGATTTTGTGATCATTCTCAAAATCGCGTTTTTCGCGATTTTCACGATTTTCACTCAAAATCGCGTTTTTCACGATTCCCACTCAAAATTGCGTTTCTCACGATTCTTAGCCAAAATCGTGTTTTATATGATTTTCAATGAAAATCGTATTTTAGGGGATTAGTCAAAATCGCGATTTTTATAAGAGCTAAGCATCGCGATTTTCATGATCCCTCAAAATCGCGATCTTCACACAAAATCGTGATTTTTCCAAAAGGTCCTGTTTGCCTGTTTTTGCCCCCAGGAGCCTGACATGAGATAACTTTTTCATCAAAAGTCCATTTTTTGAGCTCTATAGCTCGTTGGGAAGCTCGTTTCGAATCTTACACGGCCTCAACTGTTTTTATAAGAATAATGCGTTGATAGTCAGATAGGATAATTTGAAGTTGAACCTCAAGCGGGACAAAGACCCAAGGGGACTCCAGATAATTTTGAACTGTACCCAGGGGAAATTTTGGACTCTTAACCAAAGCTTATGAACCTGAGATCTGATAGACACCTAAGCAAGGATAGACAAAGCATTAGATCTTCTGAGGGAAGTGTGAACCATACGGCTAAGTATTGGGCAAAACAACTAAGTGGTTATCCTTACATACTAAGCTCTGACACAAGTGACTCAAAAATGTCTTTTAGCATGGGGAAACCTGCAAGTGGCTCAGGAACGGCCTATCTACAAACACCCGAGGGTCCATATAAGACACAACTGGAATATATTGGGACGAACCAATTAGGTGCTCGGATCTATGAGGATGGCCTGAGGCGATCACTGGTCCAACTCAAAAATCCAAATCAACCCTTTGGACTTGAACACCCAGTAGTCACGTTCGAAGAGGGTTCATACATTGATAAGGAAGGAACCTGTATGTGGTCACCAACCTAACAGATAGGACCGATGAGTTTGGAAATATCATTCCTGAGAATGAGATAGGAGACGTAGAATAAGGAAATGTAGGACAAGGACACAAGACTCCTAGAGGTAAGTCAGTTATTGAATAGAGAAACAGAGGAAGCCTTTTGGAGATTCAAGCAAGATCAACCTAGTCAATTGGGCATAGTCATCATCTACGAGTTCAAGGATCCAGAGACAACGGACAAAGTTGTCTACCTGGATAACACATCAGAGAAAATGTTCTTGGTAACGGAACATGCATATACTTGGAAGAGTGAGTTGATTTTCCCTCCACCAAGATCCAATGTTTCCCGTGGCCTCCAAGGAGTAAGATCATCCTAAGCTCATGAAGCCCAGAGAGAAAGAACTAGAGAGAGACCTGAGGTAAGTTTTGCACACACTGTAGGCAGAAATAGATCACGATTTGAAAATGAAAGACTTGAAAGAGAGAGACATCAAGCACATAGGCAACAAAGAAATGAACATGATTTTCTACTGCCTAGACCCCGAGAGCACCCAAGAACCCTTAGACCCACTCAAGTGATCAAGGCAATGAAGAATTATTTTGACGGGACAGGAGATCCTTATGATCATGTGGCCGAGTTCAAACAAGTGTTAAGAGCTGAACAGGTTGAGGATTTGTTCACCAGTATGAGGCATTTGGTTTGACTCTTAAGGGCACTGCATTAGCTTGGTTTCAACCACTGAGTAGTCGCAAGTATCACGATATAGGTCAATTGCTACGCATTCATTGTAGAATTTTCAAAGAGTGGTATCAATCATCTTTGATCCACAGCCTCAAGCGGACACCCCAAGAAACAGTGCGACTAGCAGGTAGAAGGTTCAGAGAGTACCTAGAAAGATGCCTTGCTCCAGAGTTACGCACACCAGCCAAACAAGTGGCTTTGCTTTTAGATAGCTTACTACACACCAAGTTAAGATCATATGTGTACTTGAAAGAGCCCAGAAGCATAGAAGAGTGTGTGCAGACCTGCATTGACATAGAAGACAAATTGGGTGAGGAATTAGGACTATCCAAACTCTATAAGGACTCTGATAGTTCTACTAGTCATACCTCTAGAGCCTTCACTGAGCTTGATGAGATAGCAGAGCAAGTTGCCAAGAAGCTAGGAGTCCGAAATAGACAAACACCGAGAGTCACCTCATTGAATCGGTGTTATACTTGCGGAGGCGACCACATGGATAATGTATGCCAATTGCACAACCAGAACATGAGAGAAAGGAATGCTCCATATTACACTATTGAGAGAAAATACACGAACCACACGGCTCAAGATTGTCCATACAATAGACAGGCTTTTAGACAGAATTATCAGCAACCTTACCAACAAGGTAGGTATCAAAACCAATACCAATAGCCATATTATAGACCACAACAACAATATCAGGCACCATATAGGCCACAACCAGTCCTAGGAAACCAACAACCAACGCCTGCGAATGTAATTCCAGTTAAGTATGCAGTGGAAGAAGAGAACTTTAATAGAGCATTGGTGCCAGTGATCCCACTGATCTCAGAGAATGACTCTCATGCTCATAGTTCAGACTACTCCCATGAAGGTAGTCCACATGCTTATCACACAGAGTCACCTGAGCATAGTGAGACTTATCCATATCAATATGAGGCACCACCTATGGAAACAAATTGGGAGCCAGAACACTCCAATGTCTTGTACACAAATCCTAACCCTAGGACCCAATTGAGACAAGTGAGACCCCAAGCCCCTAGAGGAACATGTTTTAGATGTCAGGGAGACCATTTCCTTCGTGAATGTCCCCATCCATCATCTCCGGGACAAGGACAAAACATCACAATACAAGGCTTTTGTCTTGAGTGCGGCAAAGAACATCTTTCGAGAGAATGTCCCAGGAACCCCTCTAGTGCACCCAAGGTTACACCCATTAATGTGGTAGGCTTAGTGGTGGATTCAAGTGCAAGTAGTAGTAATATGGCTCCTGTACAGGCAGTTACTAGGGCGAAAGCATTAAAACAAGATACACCCGCAGAGCAATCGGAGTCGAGTGAATCAGGAGAGCCTAGTAAGAGGAAAACAAGAACATGGGAAGATACCAGAGAGAAGGCCAATCGCAAGTGGAATAAAAAGTTATCAGAACTAGAAGAAAGCCTGAAAGAAGCGAAAACAAAGATAGAAGGCATTGCATCTCAAAGTCCCTCGCATGCCCAAACTCCGTCCACACCATCTCATCCCATCCCACCACCCATTGTAAATAAACCACAACCAGGGTCTGTTCTTGCAGATCCAACCCAGAAGGCTTGGACATGATGTTCAAGGCCTACCAGGCTCGACTTCAAGAAGGGCCAATAGCTGCAAACCTAGACAAGAGTTATCCTAGAGCCGACTTAGAGATTGAATGGACAAAAATGTGCATGAAAATGGTAGAACTGACTCAAGCTATGCTCGAGACTAGTCAAAAGTTCAATCAGACAAACTCTGTCAAACCGGATTTGCATTTCCAGGATTTACTAGAAAGATTAGAGCAGTTGGTAAACAAACCACATGTTTCTTTACCTCCTTCAAGCTCAACCAGTTGTTGAGAGAGAAAGCTCTCCACCAATGAAAGCTTATGTTCCTAATTCCACGGATGTTGGAACACCTTTGTCAAGACTCAATTCAAGAGTACTCTCAAGAGTTCTTGTGGGAAATACAAGAAGAGAAATGGGCCATGGAGAAGAATAACCCCCCTCCTATTCCAGAGATCGATGATCTTCATGATCAATTTCCCCAAGGCATTCTGTCTATCTATGGAGACCAAATAGAGGAACAAGAAGATGAAAGATTAGATTTTGAATCTAATTCTTTACAAGAGTTACCATAATTCATAGGCCCATGGGAATCTGAATCTCTTCATATCAAAGCTCCCACAATACTGGTAAGACATGAAGACTCAGTGGTCCCAAGGAACATTGATGTCGTGAAGAACACTAAGGTTCAATGTAATCTCACTGTAGAAGAGCTTCTCAAAGAAAGAACTGAGCTATGGAATCATGTGAAGGATCATGTCCGAGAACTTGATTCCAATATGCCAAAAGAAGGCTCTAAGCAGAAAGTATCAGAGATACCTCTAGACAAAATAGGGGACATGAGTGAAGGTGAAGAAGGTAATACTTATCTTCCAATCACCTACCAAGGTTACACAACCAAGGCGATCGTAGATTCAGGTGCTGGTGTTGCCATTGCGACCACCTCCTTGTGGAAGCGATGGGGCAAACCCACATTACGACCAACTAGAATGAAGCTTCAAATGGAAGACGGTCATTTTGAAAGACCTCTAGGATTGCTAGAAGGGATAACTCTAACCACTTGTGGTGTAGAGTTTGAGCACACATTTGCTATATGTGACTTTGAGAAAAATAATGTCTATGAGATGATCCTAGGAAGACCCTTCCTATGACAATTGCAAATAGTACAGGATTAGGGAACCAACTCCTTGTACTTACAACATTTAGGGGTCACCACCAAGGTCAATTTGAAGGATTACACCTTTAGAGATGTACCACCCCTACAGTGGAATCCTATCCACAAAGCGAAAGAAGATTCTATCTCTGTGCATTCTGGAAGTTCTCCTGATCCATCCTGGTTGCATGAAGATACTCATTTGTGGATGTGCAAGGTTTTAGACGAAGAGGAAAAACGCTTAAAGGCAAGAGAAGAAGGAACTTCTCTAGGAGATAGACCATTTAGAGATCGAGCCTACACACCGATGATCTTTTCAGATGAGGAATTTGAGCCTCATGGCTGGCCAGAAATCTTAGCCACCATGGACATTGCTATCAATGAGGAACAGTGGACACCTCATTGTGATGAGGAGGGTTATGATATTTCAGTGTTCATGTGTCAGCCCTTGTTGGAAGAATGCGACCCTAGTGATATCATAGAAGAAGAAGAAAATGACGATGATCTAGAGTCCATTGTGATGGATAGTTGCTTTAACTCAGAGAAGCACTATCTAGAAGATATAGGAGTGTTTACCCAGAAAGAAGAAGAACCTCTCACAAGTATCAACAACAATGGTATGGGTATGGAAGCCAAAAGCACCGGTAGTAGGCCCCACAGAACCCAAGAGCCAACCACGAAGGATCAAACCCTCAAGAAACCATCCAAACATGAAGCAGCGAAAGGAGATCACTAAATAGTCGAAGACCATTCTCAAATGGATCCCTATAAGAAGAAAGGACGAGTTGTCATCTCGAGATCCAATGGATACCTCCAAGGCAGATGGCATCAACATTTGAAAATAACATCGAAAGCCTCGACGAGCGATAACCATGTGCTCTTTGCACAACCCTGTCTTTTGCACCATTCAGGTCATGCATTTCCAAAGTATGCATTAATATAGGGCCACATTACATGGCCGTGCATAGACACAATTGAGAGTCCCATGCACAAGAGCACATTGACACATGTAAACTATTTTTTTTGATACTCACCTTTGTCTTCTTGCTTTGTGACATTGTTCCTCTCTTTATTTAAAAAAAAAAAAAAAAAATAAGCGAAAAAAAAGAGAAAAAGAAAAACAAGAAGAAGAAAGAAAAAAGAGAGAGAAAGAACTTGTTCCCAGGTTTGGCTCATGGAACATGAATGAGTCATGCTTAGTTGAAGGTGGAACCGTTGATTATTGGGCATTTATCAGTTTGGATAGAAGTGTGTCTTGGCTAGCAGATGATGTTATTGCTGCCTTATCTGGTAGATGTCAAGCACTTGGCATGAACATGATCCACAACTCTTGTTTCCCCTTACCATGGTAGGAGGGAAGAGCTTGAAGATCCGCAACTTGAGAGATGCTTAACTACTATATGTACGAGAGAATCCAAGGAGATATCTGCACGGGGTAGTTTGGTACCCTGAAAACCCTTGACTATATACCGGGTGAGAAGACTCCTTCTTATGGTGAGCTAAAGAGAATATGTGAAACTAAGCTTGATGTAGTTACCCAATGTTGTTTGTCAAGGAATATAAAGAAATTCAATTCTCAGTATTTGGCAAATGTTGCTTTGACAAGAGGAGACAGTACCATGTACTCAAAAAATTTCATCAATGGACCATCAACACGGACATTCATCAATAATGTTCCATCACAACTGCTGAGTGTACAACACGGAGAAATAAACATCGATCGACCCTTCACCATGGTAAGCATCTTTACATTGGAAACACCATAACCATGATAGATTAGGAAACCTCTTCATTAGCATACCCTTGAGCACTTAGCTCAAGACCCCCAATTCTTGCACCATATTTCTTCCAATGCATTTTCCAAGTATGCATGCATAGGGCCACCTTACAAGGCCATGCACAAGGCACATACTTTCTTGAACCCATGCACTAACAGACTTACCCATCACTCATTATGGGTTATAAGTACTTGGTATGAGTTACATATGAACATCATCTCTGGAAGATTTGGAGGACATCAATGGAGGTCCACAATGACACATTCGTGATGGAATCCAAGGAAGAAGCACATACAAAGGGACTACAACTGGCACAAGCTCGCAATGACAAATAAGGAACTCGACAACAGAACATGCTACAATTGGAAGATAGACGGCTCTTAGGATGGACACTATCTCTCAAAGCACTACATGGAACAACCATTACAACAAGGGTCTGTTAGGGACGACAGACTCGAGAGGGGGGGAGTGTTGGAACTCAAGGTCAAGCATAAAGCATAGAAGCACATAAAAAAAGTGGACACATAAGAAGAAGAAGCAAGTAGGGAGCTCCAACAAGTGTATGTCAAATTTTCAGAAGAATCCCCTACAAAAATAGTGATTTTGATCACTCAAACCATTGTAAATATCATTTCACCTTTTTGCAACTCCATTTTGTTCAAGCCGAGTAGTCCTCAAGCTTGACGAGCATTAGAAGTACCATTGTACCAATTTTCATAATTTTTAGACTTCGTTTGAGCCCTCAAATAAGCCCTAGAACCTAATTTTTAACTAGGCTGGACACTATGTCTGGAAAGGGCCAAAACTATTCAAAAAACTATAAAAAGAACTAGAGAGCTCATTTTTGGGGTTAGCTTGTTAGAGAATAGAGCTTTTGTAAGAGAGCTATTGTGTAATCAAGTCCTTCCATTGTTCCTCTCCTTGATCTTTCCTTGTGTGCGTGTGTGTATGTGTGTGCATGTTTGTGTGCTTTCACTCACACACTTGTGCCTTCACTTGCTCGTGGTCTTCATACGGGTCCTCACGTTTCCACGGATTGACAAGTAAAGGAGGTGGTGCTTACACTTGAGCTACAATATGCCTAGTGGCACTGTCTCTCCATGAAAGCTAGTGCTGCATACCCACGTGTGATGCGGTCACGAGCTCCCTCAGACATAGAGAAGACCCCTGATGCTGCTGTAAATGTCACTCCCAAGTAAACATATGATCAGACCACCTCAATCGGTCCACGTGCTGCTGTGAATAAACTATGTCTGCGTACCTGTGCTGATGTATGAAAGATCATGACCTTGTTTTACCAAGGTTCACAGATAACCCTATGTGCCAAAAGTCATCTGCGGTAGACCTTCTGCAGACTCTGAAACCAGTACAATATCATCCGCGTATAAAAGAATATGGACAATGGACCCGTGTACCTCAATGCCATCACCCCCCTCCTTCTGTATGTAGTCCACTATCTCATCAATGTAGAGACCAAAGAGGCTGGGTGAAAGAGGGCATCCTTGTTTCACCCCGATAGTGCTAGAAAGTGGATGAGATAAGCCCCCCCCATATCTGACTCTACCAGATACTCTCTCGTATAAGGTGTAGATCCCCCATATCATCTCCTCCGGAGCTCCGATATCAAGTAGTCATCCGAAGAGTCGTTCCCTGGGACAGTGTCAAATGCTTTACGGAAGTCCACAAAGAAACAATACAATCTCCTCTTCCTCACCCTTGCCTGGTCGATCAAGCATCTCATAGTGAAGATGTGGT
>CM035407.1:205256107-205341107 GCA_020310875.1 Ceratopteris richardii | reverse complement strand
GGCCTTTATGTGATTTGCCTCTAAGAAAAAAGACCATTGGCACTCAATGGATGTAAATGGGTGTATAAGCTGAAACGTAAGCTTGATGGAACAATTGATAGGTATAAAGTTACGCTTTCGTTGCCAAAGGTTATGCTGAAGAGAAAGACATTGATTTTGATTGGACCTTTGCTCTCACATGCCGAATGACCACTATTTGTAGCATTTGTGCACTTGTAACTCATCATGGTTGGAATGTTCACAGTTGGACATTAAACTGCATTTTTGAATGATGATTGACACAAAGAAGTGTATGCATTTCAGCCCCATGATATGTATTTCAGCCTCATGGTTTTCTACAAAAAGGCATGAAAACAAAAGTGTGTAGGTACCCGGCTACTTGGATTCTTTTATCCCAAAGGGGGATCATTATCGCCAGATTTACATGCTGTTTCTTACTTAGATGGGGCGGTTGCTATGACACTCGTGTAGCCACTAGTGGTTTTTGATTCATGCTTGATAGCTCATGCATATCTTGGTTGAGTAGGATATTGTGAAAATTTTAGCGTCTTGTGGCCACTTCTAACTCTGAGGTGGAGTATGAGGAAGCTTTCACAGTGATGGTTGAGTGTGTCTGCTCATACGCCTTTAGGTTGATAGTTGATTTGGGTGTTGGCCGTTCTTCTTCCACCACCATCTTTATTGACAGTCAAAGCACATTGGAAGTTGCAAAGAATCCTATATTCCATGCTCCAATAAAGCACATTGAGATGCACTATCATTATGTTAAGGAGAGACTCTCTACTCAAGAGACCAGTTGACTTATGTGCCCACACAAGATAATGTTGCAGACCTTTTCACAAAGTCTTTGCTTAGGGAGAAGTTTGAAGCTTTTTGCAAAGCTTTGGGCATATTTCCTTTTATGGGTTGATTTCTTTCCAGATAGCTTGGCACTTCCTTATACACGAGTGCCTCCTTGTTCACTGCATCATTCTCAGGGGGGATTTGTTGATATGTTTCGGTTGTGATGTGTGTCAACACACTTAGGACTGCCGAGGTACTGAGGTACTTTTTTCCCTCTTTAGGAGGGTTTTTTTCCCAGGCTGCATATACGCCTATAACCCTAATGGATCACTTATCTTTGTACACTCAGTTGGTAATACATTTAGCATTGTGTTGTTCTCCAAGCTTCTTCTTCTTCTTTGTGTTGTTGGTGTGTTCCACATATCTCGAACTCCAACAAGTTTTGCATACAAATCACTCGGGCTGTACTCATGATTTTGTATAAAATGCCCACAAGTTCAACAGTCGCTAATGATTAAGAGTGCAACATCTCTCGTTCTTGAGGATCAGCACAGAAATGCCCTCTTTAATGGAGCTGGGCATAAAGCCAACTTGCTGCATGCCGTTATATGTTGTGATAAAGTTATAACAGTTCCTAATATATGGTAAAGTCGTTCATCAACCCATCCCTTCTAGGAATTTTGCTGTTGTGCATACTTTCAAGAGCAAAAAACATCTCATTTGTAGCAAAATATATTTTCACTACACCTATGTTAAAGGTAATGGGCTGCACAAATGAGTGCATCAAATGGATAGCTCTCTTTGCATTCACAGTGATCCATTTTTTTCCACAGTTGCATTGTCAAAGTGGGAGAAGCAAAAGTGCAGAAACTGATTAGTGTTTGTGATTCATTTATCATGTCTATGCAGAACAAAGGTTTTTCTCTTCCTCTTTTGTTTTACGTTATTAAAAAAAATGTTTTGAGGAGCAGCCAACATCATCATGTTCCATATTTCTAGCAGTCATTTCATTTTCTGCAACTCGTATGGCTTATGCAAATTCAATCAAGTGGAGTATTCCTTATGTTCATCAACAGTCAGATCTCTCACCTCTACAATGCATGCTTGTTCTTCCAAATGCAGTTTAGATTATGAATCACTCTCCCTCACAAGAGAAGCAAGATACTTATTACATGATCCCACTGCATCAGACTCAGATATATCCAAGCTATAATATCTGAATATGTGCACATACTCTGCTTTGGAAAGAAGGCACTATTATAATTGTCTTATCCATCCAGAGGGTTCTGTATTGTCACTTGTGAGAAGTTGTGATGGGAGACCTCAATTCTTTGATGGATATATGAATTACAATGTAATGGACATAGAAAGGTACGTAGAAGAAACATTCACATGCTGTATTAGGATCCTCCTTCACTTTAAATCTCTATTAGAACCAAGAATCTTGCCATCTGCCCTTCGATATCCAAAGCACAGCAATGCAAGTGGAAGTTTGGGATGAGAGATCTCAGCTCTTTGATAAGTTAGGCATTAGAGCATTTGATGGCCTAGAATAAAAAATCCTGCCAGCTTCCCTTTTATATCCTACCAACTACCAAAGGGCAGCTGGCAGGATTTTCAGATCTATGCCATGACGTTACTGTCATCCCTTTATCCATCAAGCAAATAAAGGTAACTTCTTGATTGACACAGTTCTGGATCTCTTGGCACAGATAAGATTGCGATATGAGAATGTTCTTTCTAATGTATGCTAATTGCTTCAGCTAACTTTTTTCAAATTTTGTGAATTTCACGACCTTTGACAATTGTGTAAAAGAGGAATAAATTAACATAATTATAGAAGTTCACTGTCGATTGACCTCTTCTTAATGCACTGAAACATTTGGCTTGGATTGGATTTATGTCCAATATGTTTTGTTGGATCTACTATATGTGCTAAATTTCAATTATCATGCAGGAAATATTTCCTAGTTGGACACCCAAGACAGAGCATTTTGAAAAAATTCATCAGAAAACGAAAATTCCTTTCAGTTCTATGATTTTCTTTGACGATGGGGTCAGCAACATTCAATGTGTAAGAATCTCTTTGATTGTCCTTGTTTTCCATTGTTTTATACGAAGTTTTGTTTAAAGAACTTTCTTATGTTCTTTGAATTTCCATTCATGTGCTTTTTGTAGTTATGCGTGTGCATGTTTTTCTGTGTCATCCTGAATATGGCACTTTTTTTTAACAATGCATGCTCCATGATGCACATGAAATTTTTGTTATGCATGTTCTAGGGACAACATGTGTTTGGCATGATCCAAATGCATCCAAAAACGTTTATATATACTTCAAGATAATATCTGAATACATGCCATTTCTAAGAGGGAATGCTCATTAAAGAGTGGTAACTTGTTCTGGAAATTTCTTTTCTTCTGAAGTTGTGGGAGACATATGTAACCAAGCATGTCATTACTACATTCATATTCTAACACTGAGTCACAACAAAAGGAGAACAAAGACATGTTCTCCATTCTTTTTTACCTAAAGACCATGATATCAAGCAATAAAGTGTTCATTTCACAATATCTAGTAAGAATCACTTGTTCTTGCTTGTAAACATTGAGTAGAAGCTTGATTCTATAACCAAAGTAGTCGGAGATAGATATGTCAGAATGCTTGGTGCCATGAAAACTAATTGTTCAGCATGATCAAGAACCCCACATCATGACCTTCGACATATGAGGTCAGAGTTAAATGTACAAGTAATAAATCGAAACCCCTTCATTACATCTAGAACCTGAGCAGGCACAGATTATAGGTGATTAAAAGCTACTCGAAATTTGCAGTACATGTGTTGCAAAAGTCCAATCTTAACAAGGCAATTCAGATCATCCCTTTGTACAATTAAGAGCCTCATTGAATGTTGAGCCATATTCATAGCATATCAAATGAATATCACAAAAGCATTCCCAAGAGAAGATCATAATCAATCAAATTATATTAAGAAACATCCACACATTCATTAGAGAATTGCTTAAGATAAGTATAGCTTTGCACAAAATGGAAGCAGAACTGGGCATTATATTTCTATTAAAATGATGTTTACATTTCATGTATGTTTTACAAGAATAATAAGACTCTACAATAGAAGCTGATCATAGGTTTCCTCATGCTCATGCATAATGGGATCCTTTGGAACCCTAGAGCTCATCTCTTGCTTCTCTTGCTCCAAGATTGGCTCTCCAAGGTCAGCCATGTCTCTCGGTTCATCTGCAAGTGGAGGAACAAGCTCCCTTTAAGCTGATTGGAATCTCTCCGTGTCTGCAATGTGCTTTCTTCCAACCTCTTGGTCTTCATCTAGGCATTCATTCAACCCATTGATTCTAATTCTAATGAAGCTCACTTGAGCATCATCCTTCTCCACAGTTATGCGGTGCCTGAACATCTTTAAGGAGCAAGCGAGAGTCGTTCCTGAAACAGAAGAAAACCACTTAGAGGCCGACCAATATCATGGCAACAAAACGAGTAAATCGGCTTTTACAATCTCACAGCTTTCCTTGATCATATGCACTCTTTTGGAATAGGCTACCACTCCTTGAAACATCTTCAGCTTTGGACTTGAGAGCTTGGAGGTGGTGCTCAGAAACTTTGGGTGTTGCTTTGGCTGTCTGAATAGTTTTGGATTGACATTCGTTGATGAAAAAGTGATGTGTTTGCAGATGCTCATTTGATACCAATAGCGCATCCAGTAGCCAATTACATCACCCATACCATTGTTTTCCATCCAACCTCATAGGTTGCATGGTAGGTTCCTTTGGCAAACCAAGGGCATGTTGCCACCTTACACAAGATAGTGCATTGTTTTAGGCTCCCTATTGATGTTCATGACATTGTGCCACTCTTTTCCACACAACAATGCAATATATCTTTCATAAATACTCCATCAATGATTAATATGTGATTTCCACTAGGACATCACCCAAGGATATCATTCTATGCTTCGCAGTTGTTATGTTGAACCTGTATTATAAGACCTACATTATATTGAGGTATTTTTACTCTTGGATTGTCACTACAAAGATGTAGTATGTTCATTGGGCTTTGTACAACCCAATGGGCAAATGAGCGGAGTCAATACTTTTTCAGGTGGTTCTTTTGTACTTGGCTAGGGGATAGTGCATTCCAATCGTGAGGAAACTAAGTCTCACCAAAAGTGATTATGCCTCGAGAATCAAGAACTGAGACTAAAAGCTTCCTAACTTAACTATTTTGTGCCCACATTGCCTAACGGACACTCTTCAGTCTACAATCTTCAAAACAAAAGAAACCTCGCTTCACAATACATAAAGAAGTACATCAAAGATAAAGAAACGACTATATTATGGTTTCACTAACAAGTTACAAGTGAATGGGACCTGTTGATTGATCTAGTTAGAAACTGGATTCATTCAGTTAGATTAGTTAGTCATTTATTTATATAATCACTTGAGATTATATATTTTTGTAAAAGAATCTGTGTATTTTAAGGATTAACGAATCAACAATTATTATTATTATTAAACTTTTGATTTCATGTGTACTTGATGTGACATTTGATGTGACATTTTCACTTGATCTTGGACTTCTACTCATTTAAAAAGGTAATTCATCTTCGGTCCTCTTTGAAGTAAGTGAAGATGAGCTCAATCTTTTCAGTGGATGCTTGGGCATCAGCTTCCTCTACTCATATTGATACAGTTTCAAATTCATTGTTTTCAGTTGATCCTTTCCTCATAAGTGATGATCCCCATGATTTAGAATATGTTGATCATCACTCTATGTTTTCTGTTGAGTCATTTAAGTTATCCAATTCGCACAGTAACACGTGTTGCTTTTGAATATTTCTTTACTCAAGGGATGCGATGTTAAAGGGATGCATTTAAAATTGCAATGGGTGTGGGAAATTTTAGAATACATAGAGTTCAATAGGGGCTTATGAATGGGGATCTCGTTTTCGATACATTCCATGTTGGGACCAAAGGATCTGTTGGACGTCATGCAATGAATTGGATGATGAACTATTTTAGCTTGCATTGTGAGGTTATGCCTACAACTACAAGGTTGCACTTGTCAGATAACTTAACTCGTCGAGAGGTATTTCAAATACATAAAAAAGACATGGAAAATAGAAGTGAGAGTATGTGTTGTATCGTCACTTTACTCGATTATGGAAGAAAGAGTTTAACAATGTGTCTATTCCTCGTAAAGTTAGAATGGGTGAATGTTCAGTTTGCGCCACTTTGAAAAACATAGCAAAGGGGGCTACAACACCACAAGAAAAATATAATTTTAAAAACCTTCTAAACAACTATCGTGAGAGTCAAGCTTTAGAGAGAAAGAAAGCAATTCATCATCGAAGTAAAGCACTCAGAAATTCGGAGCATTATATGTGTTTGTTGATCGATGGTATGGATAAAGAAAACATGTTTGCCATATTTTTATCGCATCCCTAAGGGATGAAGTCCTTGTGCAAATGCATTTGGTTGGTGCTTTGGTATACAATGGAACTTTAATGTCCAAGGTTTTCTTCACATATCCGAATGTGCATAATGATCCAAACCTTACAGTTACTGTCATTCATCGGGTTTTGCAATTATGTAAGGGTCTTTTGCTACCAACTCTGTATTTGCAACTTGATAATACTGCAAGAGAGAATAAAAATTCTATAGTCTTTGGATATTGATGCATGCTTGTCGATAAACAGGTATTTCAGAAGGTTAAGGTAAATTTCCTTCTGGTTGGGCACACTCATGATCACATTGACCAAATGTTTAGTACATTCTCTAAGAAGTTGACACGTAACAATGCTTTTTACTCTTCCGATTTTATCTGAGCTGATTTCAGAAGCATATACTCCAAAACCGGAAGTTCAACACCTCACACAGATTTATAACTTTAAGCACTTTTGCTCAATGGGCCTTGATAACAGTGCTAAGGTTTTGGTTCCATTGCACAATATTAGTTTCAACCATGTATTCTTGATGAGGAGGGTTGATGACATAACCTTTTTATTTGCAAAGCAATATTCATCTTCTCCTGGGTGGGAGCCTAAAGAGGGATGTAGATTCTTGTTGCAGGTGCTTAATTTGTCTGCGTATGGTGCAGAACAATCACCATATGAAGATAAAAACAATACAGAAAGATGTGGAAATGTGGTTGATCAAAGTAAAAGCTGGATGCGTGCACTCATTGAAAAGAAGAGACATATTGAGCGTGCAAAAAAATATGTTGGAGATCAAGATGTATCTTGGTGGGATGACTTTTTCAATCATCAAGAAGAGATTATAAAGTATACGATTGAAGGTCATTGGCCAGTTGATGTTCCATTCACATGGGATTTTTGTACACAAAGATCAGTGAATGTGGCCGAAGCATGTAATGCAGATGCACTTCAAAGTTTTATACATCCACCAGAAAGAAATGTTTATGTAGGCCCAAGGATGACAAAATAAGCAGAAGTAAGATGGCAAGGAAATTTAATAGAGATAAATGTTGGGACACTTATTGTAGCACTTGTTGATGGTGATGAGGCTACGAGACCATTTTGGATTGCAAAGGTTTTAGAGGTCACTAAAGATATTGATCAGAGAAGAATAGAGGCTTTTATGGTGCATTGGTATTACACTAAAAGTAGTAATGCATTCACAGGTAAATATTACTTAGAAATGGTGTGTGATACTAAACGAACAGGCTCAAAAAAGAAAAAGAATATTTGAAGCACATCCACTCTTAAAATGGATGATGTGGATATTCTTGTTTATGATTTTTCCTTGACAAAAACAGGTCACTTGAGGAAAGCAACCATCAATATGATAAAGCAAAAGCTTCCTGTGGTACAAGTTACAACAAATCATAGGCAAACAAGAAGATTTGTGCATGATCCTACAGAATTTGGTGTGTACGTCGATGAAGATAGAGCTCTTGTGGATATAGAAGAAGAAGAAGAGAGCTCTCAACAGTATCAGACTAAATCAAGTGCATCAGATGATGAGGGTGTAGACATAGATCGACATAGTTGTGAGTTGCATTGAAATTCTGTAACATTTTTAGTGCTTATGTAAATGCCTTGAAGTAGTTTGCTTAACGAAACCATGTTTCATAGCAATTTTGAGTAACAATCGGATATCCACCCATTGAAAATATGTCTTAAATGTTAATTTTTGTATAAGATTTATTCAGTTTTACATTCTTTATATAGATTTTGGACATGTCAATGTCTTATCATATAGATTTTGGACATGTCAATGTCTTATCTAGTGAAATTTTGACTACATTTTGAGCTTTTTTTTTTATGGAAAAATGATAGAAAATGTCAAAAAATCACATGTTTTCACTTCATTTTTGAAATATATGTATATTGATATAAAGGAATCTCAAAGATTAGTTACAATTTGCTTGATTTTTGAAGAGGGTGTTCTCTTTTTATGACATAGTTCTCGTTTGCTATGATTCGTTGTTTTCTTGTCATATATGTGTTTGTCTCTTTTGCTTTGTATAAAAAATAATAACCTAAATATCATGAATAGGACTAGTTCTCCTATGAAAGAGAAAAAGACAAGGGGGAAAAAGTTACATGTTTTTCCACAAATGATTTCACTGATCGTTGAAGGACCACACACCTGAAATAGATTTCTGGCTTGATTTTTTTAACTTTAAAAAGTCGCAGCTTTGATCATTTGCGAACCCTATTGTAAAGTGCTTTCACTTCTCTCATAGTTTTTTTTTTATTATTTCTAAATTTACTTTAGTATTTGATTTTATGTTGTATAAAAGGGTTTCTTGTCATCATCCATAGATTGAGTCACAGAGGCTGAAAAAGCCTTGTTAACATCCCAAATAGCACGTGCAATTTGAGAACTTACATAAAGAAACATGTAGAACCTTACCTAGTTCTTTATCCATATATATTACGACTTGCCATCACATGTACTATCTTGTTCTCGAGATACTAAATACTTGGTCCTAAGGGATCTAAATAGTGTAGGATATTTCTTGTAAACATAGCGAGATTTTGATTCATTCCTCTTATGAGGCGCTTTGACTCTTAGCCCATGGATTTCTCACACTTGAATGGTGCGGGTATGGTATTATGGGACACCTAAGGACTTCCGACTACTTGCTAGAGACTCCTATTCTAGAGGGTGGGTCACATTGGACCCTATGAATCAAAGATGAGTCAGATGTCCTCCTTTTTATGTTCGTGAATATGGCTTATCTTTTGTCTTCTATTGTAGGGCTAATCCTAAAGGGATCTAACAATGTGTCACCTAGATCTTGAGTCCACCCTTGGGCTATGAGGGCAACTTGTAGTCTATGGAATGAATAGCTCATGTCTCTACCATGGTTTATGGCATGTAGAAGAGCAAAGGCATGAGGTCACAATAACAACCACGTGGTGCAAGTTGAAAAGGTGAGTCCTTGAATGCATTCTTACAGGATTTTGGAAACTATGGGCATCGACCTACATCTTTAAGGACCTATTAGATCCTACTAATGCTATAACGAGTGGGATTTCTAGATGGATCTCTCTACTCGTTTCCTTCATAGACACAAGTGCTATGATTAAGAACAACTGTAGGACTCCTTAAGGGTTCTCGTTACAATTTATGTAGACCATTCGTAGGACCTATGTCTTATTATGGTCGAACTCTAGTTAGATAGTTCAGGAAGCCTTTGTGAATGAGATTACTTAGTGGCACATAGATAATAGAGGACAAAGGTTGGCTGAGTACCCCTATGAATATTGTACCCGCCACTTGCATGATGATGGGCTTCCTAGGGACGGTGGGGGGGGGAGGGAGGGAGGGGGGGGGGGGGGAGGAGAGAGAGAGAGAGAGAGAGAGAGAGAGAGAGAGAGAGAGAGAGAGAGAGAGAGAGAGAGAGAGAGAGAGAGAGAGAGAGAGAGAGAGAGAGAGAGAGAGAGAGAGAGAGAGAGAGAGAGAGAGAGAGAGAGAGAGAGAGAGAGAGAGAGAGAGAGAGAGAGAGAGAGAGAGAGAGAGAGAGAGAGAGAGAGAGAGAGAGAGAGAGAGAGAGAGAGAGAGAGAGAGAGAGAGAGAGAGAGAGAGAGAGAGAGAGAGAGAGAGAGAGAGAGAGATTTGATCCACAGGGATCATGACATTGATCCATAAGGATCAGTCCATGTGTGTGAGGGACAAGGGCCAGCTAGCCAAGGTCCCAAGCTCGGGGGATACCGTAAGGCTCTTGGTAGTAATGGGATACCCTAAGGTACTTGGCCACATATTCACACTAGACTATTCCAGAACATTACTATTTTTAGAGTACGAGAGGGTATATATGGATGGGAGGAGAGTCACACACACATCATTCAAGTTATTTTGCCCTCACACACAGAGAGAGAGAGAGAGAGAGAGAGAGAGAGAGAGAGAGAGAGAGAGAGAGAGAGAGAGAGAGAGAGACTTTTTAACATCTATTAGAGGCTAAAATCGGCCTATGAGACAACATATACATGAGCATGATCCGATCCACTATAACCACTATAATCCCAAAAGGAAAATAAAAATGTGAGTACAAAACAAAGTATAAAAGGAGGAGGTAGTAGCTGGCATCGAGGGTGTGGGATGCTTGGGTATGCACTCTATATGCTCAGGGGGTAAGATACAAATATGATATGCATAGGGAGGGGAGGGTGGGTGGAGTCATAGCCCTCTAGATGCCTAGAGTGGATGTAGGATATAATGCATCGGTGGGTAGGGCATCGTGGCGAGTCTTAGAATGCTCTACACGTCCAAATCGGCAGGGGTGTGCTGTTGACGTCTCCATATCTCCATGTCATGGCGTGCATGAATCGCATGAATCTTTCTCTGGTGGAGATTGGCTCTCCGGGGTGGGGGTCTCAATCGTCAACGTTGTCGTCTAAGCTCCTCTGCTCTCTCTAATGTGACACCCCACGTCGGGCTGGACTCCTGAGCGGTTGTGGGCCTCAAGAAATCTGTAATATGAGTCAGGGGGGTCGGGTGTATCTCCATCTGTCGGAGAAGTGAGGCACGGCGGCGCTGGAGCTCTACTAGGAAATGACCTAGAGGACGTTAGTCCTCCGTCTCCAGCAATGCCCTCATCTCCCTTGAAGAGCTGTGGGTAGCGGTCTCTGATATACTCATATGCCTAGCATCTACATATGTAGTGCTCCTAGTCCTCCTCCTCTCGGCAGATCCTGCATAATTTGTCGTCCTTGGGGGTGTGTGTCACTCGCCTGGCCTCAATCTCGAGCTGGTGTGACGATACTCTGAGTTGCACAATGGCCATTTTCTCTACTGGTGCCATGTATGTGTCCATGTATCGTGGTCTTTGGATAAAACCATCCGCTGTCAGTGTCAGGAAGTGATCTCTGTAGTGTTGCCTCTTTGTGGGAAGAGGCTCTTGTAGTGCTATCCATGTCTCCCTGATGTGTATCGTCCTCTTCGAACGAGAGAGCGTAATGTAGGGGGAAGAGAGGTCGTACTTAAAAGGGGTAAGGTCGGCAATGCTCATGCCATGGTCATACCATACTCTCTCATGCCCTGTCCCTGCCAAATGTATGGAGATCTCACCCTGTTCCTCTTCGAACGAGAGAGCGTAATGTAGGGGGAAGAGAGGTCGTACTGAAAAGGGGTAAGGTCGGCAATGCTCATGCCATGGTCATACCATACTCTCTCATGCCCTGTTCCTGCCAAATGTATGGAGCTCTCAAATGCAATCCTAGCAAGTCGGTTGGTGGGGAGCTCCCTGACCCTCAAGATAAAGGTCACTGTCTAGAAGAGGGCCTCCACCAGCATCTCATCCCATATAATGTCATGTGGAACCGAGGGCTTGTTGCAGAGCAAGCGCGAGATCATGGTGACCTCGGGCCTCTCAATCTGCGTCCACATCCCCGCCGTAATGCCTAGTGCCCATACTCCTGCTACGTACGTCAAGGCGGGTGTCACTAGAGTATCAAAGAGCCACCCCTTAGTCTGGAGCTCCTTGAAATGTGCCTGAAAGTAGCTTCTCTCCAATCCGGCAAGCGCCACATAGCCTCGCATCAATCTGTCTCTCGCTGCCTGGGCCATGGAGAACATACCTGTATTGCCCGAGACGGTGACACCTATGTAGACGTAAGAGTCCACTACCTTTATCTTTCCTCCAACTACGGTGAAAGAGGCTCGATGGCGTATTGTCTTGGAGGTGTGGAAGATCATGATCTTTGTCTTTCCAAGGTTCACGGTGAGTCCTCTCTGAGTGAAGAAGGTATCGAGCGCCTGTGAATGTGACTGCAGCCCCACCTATGACTCTGAAAGAAAGACAATATCATCAGCATATAATAGGATGTGTACTGGCGTACCTCCGAGGTCTACTCCTTGCCCTCTTGCTCCTTGTATATACTCTGTGATCTCGTCGATGTAGAGATCGAAGAGAGTGGGTGAGAGGGGGCAACCTTGTTTCACACCAATGGTGCTAACAAGGTTGTCTGATAGGCCGCCGGGGCAATGTACCCCCGGCCTATGACTCGTGCATACAAAGCATGGATGGCCCATAGCATGTCTGACGGTAGCTCTGACTCTTGAAGTCTCCATGGTAGTCTCTCCATGGGACCATGTCAAAGGCTTTGCGGAAAACCACAAAGAAGCAGCAGAGTCTTCACTTCCTTGCATTTGTGCTCTCGATCAGGTAGTGGGGGAGGGGGGAGAGAGAGAGAGAGAGAGAGAGAGAGAGAGAGAGAGAGAGAGAGAGAGAGAGAGAGAGAGAGAGAGAGAGAGAGAGAGAGAGAGAGAGAGAGAGAGAGAGAGAGAGAGAGAGAGAGAGAGAGAGAGAGAGAGAGAGAGAGAGAGACATTTTAACGTCTATTAGAGACCAAAATCGGCCTGAGACAAAACATATACATCAGTATGATCCAATCCATTGTGATCCCAAAAGGAAAATAAAGTGTGGGTACAAAACAGAATACAAAAGGAGTGGATAATAGCTGGCATCAAGGGTATGGGGTGTTATGGGTATGCACTCTATATGCTCAATAGGTGATGTACAAATATGATATGCATAGGGAGGGGAGGCTCGGTGGTGTCATAACACTCTAAGTGCCTGGAGTGGGTGTAGGATATAGTGCATCGATGGGTAAGGACTCGTAGCGATCCTCAAAATGCTCTGCACATCGAGATCGACAAGGGTGCGCTGCTGACGTTTCCGTATCTCCATGTCATGGCATGCGTGAATCGCCTAAATCTCTCTCTGGTGGGGACGGGCTCTCGGTCGTCAACGCTGTCGTCTAAGCTCCTGTGATCTCTGTAATGTGACACCTTGCGTCGACCTGGGTCCTCGGGCGGATGTGGGTCTGAAAAAATCTGTAATAGAAGTCTGGGGGGCCAAGTGTAGTATATCCATCCGCTGCTAGAGAAGTGATGAATAGCGGCGGTGGAGCTCTACTAGGAAGCGACCTAGAGGCAATAAAGCCCTGATCTCTCTGGGCCCCCTGAAGAGCTGTGGGTAGCAGTCTTTGATGTCCTCGTATGCCTTGCATCTACATGTGTAGTGCTCCTCGTCCTCCACCTCCTCTCGGCATATCCTGCATAATCTCTCGTCCCTGGGGGTATGTGTCGCTCGCCCAACCTCAATCTCGAGCTGGTGTGATGATACTCTGAGCTGCCCAATGGCCACTCTCTCTGCTGGAGCCATGTATGTATCCATGCATCGTGGTCTCTGGATGAAACCATCCGCTGTCACAGTCAGGAAGTGCTCTCTATAGTGTTGTCTCTTTGTGGGGAGAGGCTTCCGTGGTGCTATCCATGTCTCCCTGACGTGTATCTGTAGTAGGTCCTGACGGATGATCCTGTTCCTCTCCGAACGAGAGAGGGTAATGTAGGGGGAAGAGAGGTCATACTTAAAAGGGGGGAGATCGGTAATGCTCATGCCATGGTCTGCTATGCATCGGTAGGTCTGTGCATACCATACTCTCTCATGTCCTGTCTGTGCCAAATGTCTAGAGCTCTCAAATGCAAGCATGGTGAGTCGGCTGGTGGGGAGCTCTCTAACTCTCAGAATAAAGGTCACCACCTGAAAGAGGGCCTCCACTAGCATCGGTGGTATGCCAGCTCAGCTCGTATAATGTCATGTGGAACGGAGGGCTTGCTGCAGAGCAAGCGTGAGATCATGGTGATCTGGGGCCTCTCAATCCGTGTCCACATCGCCTCCGTGATCCCTGGTGCCCATACTGCCATTGCGTACATCAATGCAGGTGTCACTAGAGTATCAAAGAGCCACCCCTTAGTCCAGGGCTCCTGAAAACGTGCCTGAAAACAGAGTCTCTCCAATCCTGCAAGTGCCGCATAGCCTCGCGTCAATCTATCTCTCGCTGCCTGTGCCATGGAGAATACCCCTGTGCTGCCCGAGAAGTACTGACCTGGAGGTGTGGAAGATCACCATGATCTCACGCTTGCGGAGCAAGCGTGAGATCATGGTGACCTAGGGCCTCTCAATCTGCGTCCACATCGCCTCCGTGATCCCTTATGCCCATACTGCCACTGCGTACATCAATGCGGGTGTCACTAGAGTATCAAAGAGCCACCCCTAGTCCGGGGCTCCTAAAAACGTGCCTGAAAACAGAGTCTCTCCAATCCTGCAAGTGCAGCATAGCCTCGCGTCAATCTATCTCTCGCTTCCTGTGCCATGGAGAATACCCTTGTGCTGCCTGAGAAGTACTGTCTTGGAGGTATGGAAGATCATGACCTTGGTCTTGCCAAGGTTCACTGTGAGTCCTCTCTCCATGTAGAAGGTATCAAGCGCCTGTAAATGTGACTGTAGCCCCTCCTGTGACTCTGAAAGCAGGACAGTGTCATAAGCATATAATAATGTGTACTGATGTACCTTCGAGGTCTCCTCCTAGCCCTCCTGCTCGCTGTATATAGTCCGTGATCTTGTCGATGTAGAGACCAAAGAGAGTGGGTGAGAGAGGGCAACCTTGTTTCACACCAATGGTGCTAACAAGGCTGTCTGATAGGCCGAGAGAGAGAGAGAGAGAGAGAGAGAGAGAGAGAGAGAGAGAGAGAGAGAGAGAGAGAGAGAGAGAGAGAGAGAGAGAGAGAGAGAGAGAGAGAGAGAGAGAGAGAGAGAGAGAGAGAGAGAGAGAGAGAGAGAGAGAGAGAGAGAGAGAGAGAGAGAGAGAGAGTGTTTTTACGTCTATTAGGAGGCCGAACTCGGCCTATGAGACCAATCGATGTACATGGGTGTATCTTCTGTCTATCAGGAAGATAGAAGTGCTGAAAAAACAAACTGGTTAAGCTGATACATATCTCCGTGATATGCGTGTGGAGATACCCATGAAAGTGGGGGGGTGTATGGAGTGCGATATCTATGATAGTCTATATGCAAAGGGGTAGTACAACAAGCATGGGAATGCATCTGAAACGACTAACTAGCTCCATCCTCTGCTAGTGGGCGGGTGTAAGATGTGATACATAGGTGGAGGTGGAGTTAGGACCATCGTGATAGCTGCAGCAAGATCAGCCATCATCTGGAATCGTCTCTCCTCCATGGCGCGATGGTGACGAGCCTGGATCTCTGCAATCTGATGTCAGTGATGTCTCGGGGCCCGATACCCTCTAGCACGGGGTCGTCTCCTAGCTCGAGCAGTCTGAGCCTGCTGAAGAGTCACCCCTCTCGGTGTGTGGGCTGAGGGGGGGAGGGCTGCAGCACGTTGTGGGATAAAAAACTCAGTGAGCTGACTTTGTCTCCCTCCTGTATGGGCTGCTACAGTAGGCTGGAGTAGGAAATCTATGTGACTCTGTATCTCTAGTAGGAATCGCCCGAGTTGTCGCTGGTCTCTAGAGTCCATGATCTCTCGGAGGGTGGGCTGCCCTGTAAATAGAGTCCCGTATCTACCTCTGATACCATCATATGCGCTACATCTGCATACAAAGTGCTCCTCATCCTCCATCTCTACTTTGCAAACCCTGCATATCCGCTCCTCTCTGGGAATGTCTGCGGCTCTGCCCGTCTCAATCTCTAGTCTATGTGATGAAACTCTCAACTGGCCAATCGCTACCGTCGATCTATGAGGCATGTAAGTATCCATGTAACATGGCCGCCGGATGAAACCGTCCGCTAGGATGTCTAAGAACTGGTCTCGATAGTGCAATAGTCTCGATCCCATGTGTGGTGTGTGCCACGTCTGACTAATGTAGAGCTGCCAAAGATCCTGTCTCGGCACAACGTTCCTCTCATGACGAGAGAGGTGGATGTGAGGTGAGTCTCGATCGTACTGAAAAGGCGGCAATCTGTCCATATCAAGCCCATGACTATCAAACCATACTCTAACCTGAGTGTACCAAGCTCTCTCATATCTTGACTCTGATATCTGTATAGATGCCTCAAAAGCTCTGCGTGTGAGTCTGTCTGTAGGGAGCTCCCTCATCCTCTGAATAAAGCAGATAGTCTGGAATAGTGCATCTACTACCATGGGTGGTGCAGCTAGCTCTTCCCTGATGATGTCATGTGGTACCGACTGTTTCCCGCGAAATAGTCGCGAGATCATACGTACCTGGGGCCTCTCGATCGCACTCCACTGGGTGACTGTGAGGCGTGGGGCCCAAACTGTCGCAGCATACATCATAGCTGGTCTGACTAGTGTGTCAAATAGCCACTCCTTCGTGCGGGGCTCCTGGAAGTGTGCCTGGTGACATCTCTGCTCTAACTATGGCTAAAGCTGCATATCCTCGTGTGAGTCTATCGGTGGCTGCCTGTCTCACGCTGAAGGGGCCAGGTAAGCTCGTGAATGTGACTCCCAGGTAGACATAGGAAGTGACCACCTCACTCTGTTCACTGCCGGCTAGACATAGGAAGTGACCACCTCACTCTGTCCACTGCCGGCTGTGGATCTTGCTCCATTCCTCACCAAGGGGGAGGTGTGGAAGATCATGACCTTGGCCTTGCCAAGGTTTACTGTCAAGCCCTTCTGTGTACAAAACTCATCGAGGGCATCCAAGTGGGGAGAGAGAGAGAGAGAGAGAGAGAGAGAGAGAGAGAGAGAGAGAGAGAGAGAGAGAGAGAGAGAGAGAGAGAGAGAGAGAGAGAGAGAGAGAGAGAGAGAGAGAGAGAGAGAGAGAGAGAGAGAGAGAGAGAGAGAGAGAGAGAGAGAGAGAGAGAGAGAGAGAGAGAGAGAGAGGTATATTAACGTCTTCCAAAGGCCAAGCTTGGCCTATGAGACAAAATCATATACAACTATGGTAATCTCTCTGTAGCAATGGAAAAGAAAAATACTCCCTACACAAAATTGTGTAGGCTGAAAACAACAAAGGATGGTGTACCTGGTAATGAGGTAGTGGGAATAAAATAGAGGTGCTTGGGGGAGCGTGGCTCTGACTCTGCAGATAATGACCACCTAATACAAGTGGGACCCATGAGGGAGTGAATGTGTATACCTTAACTCCTGAGGATGGGTGGAGGTGGGTGGAGTATGTGGTACATCGACGGTGGTATGAGTACCTCCAGGAAGGCAGTCCAAGTGGTGGCGATGCGCATGTGCTCCATCATGTAATCGTCGGCCATCCTCATGCATGAGATATCCTCCCGGTGCAGTTGTGGTTGTTGGTACCCAACCATATGTGGTCTGCGTCGCACTCTCTGTGCCTCTGCCAGCTAGAGACTGAGCCCTATGCCTCTTGGACAAGGGTGAGTCTCGAGTCTAGACTCTGATGTGGCCCAACTCGCTGACAAAAGTGAGTAATAGTTTGCTAGGTACTCACTTGTGTCTCATGCATAGGCTGTAGCATCTGATCTTGTCTCTCATATGAAGCCATGAGGAAACGCCCCATCCTCCGCTTGTCTCGAGTGGCCATGCACAACCAGAGTGACTCCTCTATATGGAACTCTTCTCATAGGTTCGAGTATGCTGGGCATCTGATAACGAGGTGCTCCTCACTCTCTATCTCTGTATGGCATACTGGGCACCACCTCTCTTCTCGAGGGACTCCTCTAGCTTGACCCCTCTCTATCTCGAGATGATGTGATGAAACTCGAAGTTGCCCAATGACAGCTCGAAGGTGGTGTGGTAGGTATGTTTGCATGTAGTGTGGAGTCTCAATGAAGCCTTGGTCTGAGATCCGTAGAAAATGCTCACGGTAGTGAAGCATTTTTGGTGTCAATGTCCCCTCCAGTTGATCCATGTCCTCTGTATGTATGTATGTCATGAGAGAGAGAGAGAGAGAGAGAGAGAGAGAGAGAGAGAGAGAGAGAGAGAGAGAGAGAGAGAGAGAGAGAGAGAGAGAGAGAGAGAGAGAGAGAGAGAGAGAGAGAGAGAGAGAGAGAGAGAGAGAGAACTTGGCCTATGAGACAAAACCATGTACAACTGTGTGTGGTCATGGGCTACCTTGATGCTTAGGGCTCACACTTCGTGAGATGGACCTGCTAGAGTGTGAGCCCTACGCCTCTGGGAGGTGGGCCCGTCTGATGTGACCCATCTTGTTGAAAGAACTCAGTAATGGTCTGTTGGGTACTCATCCGTGTATGATGCGTGGGTTGTGCCGTCTGCTCTCGTCTCTCATATGGCGTCATGAGGAAGCATCCGAGCCTCCACTGGTCTCCATTGGTCATGCACAACTGTAGTGACTCCTCTATCTGGAACTGTGCGCGTAGGCATGAGTATGTTGGGCATTTGGTAACAAAGTGCTCCTCACTCTCTATCTTTGTATGGCATACTGGGCACCACCTCTGCACTCGAGGGACTCCTCTAGTGAGACCCTGTCAATCTCGAACGGATGTGATGAAACTCGAAGCTTCCCAATGACGACTCGAAGGTGGTGTGGTAGGTATGTGTTCTTGTAGTGAAGAGTCTCAATGAAACCCTAGTCTGAGATCTGAAGAAAATGCTCATGGTAGTGGAGCATTTTCCGTGGCAATGTATCCCTCGGGCTCATCGATGTCCTCTATATGTATGTATGCCATATCTCTTGACGAATGATCCTATTCCTCTCCTGATAGGAGAGTGAATAGGTCGGGGTAGGTAAGTCGTATTGTACTGGTGGCGGTCTGACTATGTCAAAACCATTGTGGGCCAGCCAGTCCTGTACCTCTGCGTATCATGAGGACTTGTCTCCTGCTAGCACCATGTCGCGTGATGCCTGGAAAGCTCTATAAGTGATGCGCTCTGCATCCATGCTCCGGATCCTATGTAAGAGGCATACTATCAGGATGAGTGCCTCTACTCGCATCGGTGGTGCAGCGAGCTATGCCCCGATGATATCATGTGGTACCGAAGGTTTGCTCCATATGAGTCTGTCAATCATGAGAATCTGCAATCTGCAGCCTCTCCAATGCTGTCCATGCTGATGCGGCTAATCCTGGCCCCCATATGGCTGCTCCATACATGAGCGTTCGATAACCAAAGCGTTGAACAGCCACCCCTTTGTGCGTGAGAGAGAGAGAGAGAGAGAGAGAGAGAGAGAGAGAGAGAGAGAGAGAGAGAGAGAGAGAGAGAGAGAGAGAGAGAGAGAGAGAGAGAGAGAGAGAGAGAGAGAGAGAGAGAGAGAGAGATATTAACGTCTTCTGAAGGCCAAATTTGGCCTATGAGACAAAACCATGTACAACTGTAGTAACCCTGTGCAGAAATAAAAAATGGAAAAGTACTCGCTACACAAAATTGTGTAGGCTGAACATGGAAACAACCATAGGATAGTGTAGCGGGTGATGGAGGGAGAGAGAGAGAGAGAGAGAGAGAGAGAGAGAGAGAGAGAGAGAGAGAGAGAGAGAGAGAGAGAGAGAGAGAGAGAGAGAGAGAGAGTTTTAACGTCTATTAGAGGTCAAAATCGGCCTATGAGACAAAGCACATACATCAGCATGAGCATGATCTGATCCAGTGTGATCCCAAAAGGAAAATAAAAATGTGAGTACAAAACAAAGTATAAAAGGAGGGGAGAATAGCTTGCATCCAGGGTGTGGGGTGCTATGGGTATGCACTCTATATGCTCAGCGGGTGAGATACAAATGTGATATGCATAGGGAGGGGAGGGTGGGTGGAGTCATAGCCCTCTAGATGCTTGGAGTGGATGTAGGATATAATGCATCGATGGGTAGGGCATCGTGGCGAGCCTCAGAATGCTTTGCACGTCGAAATCGGCAGGGGTGCGCTGTTGACGTCTCCATGTCATGGTGTGCATGAATCACCTGAATCTCTCTCTAGTGGAGATGGGCACTCCGGAGTGGGGGCCTCGATCATCGGCAGTGATATCTAAGCTCCTCTACTCTTTGTAATGTGACACCCTGTGTCGAGCTCGGCTCCTTGGCGGCCACAGGTATGAAAAAATCTGTAATATGAGTCTGGGGGGTTGGGTGTATCTCCAACGGGAGAAGTGAGGCACGGTGGCGTTGGAGCTCTGCTAGGAAATGACCTAGAGGGTGCTGGTCCTCCGTCTCCAACAAATCCCTGATCTTTCTGGGCCCGTGAAGAGTTGTGGGTAGCAGTCTCTAATATCCTCATATGCCTGGCATCTACATGTGTAGCGCTCCTCGTCCTCCACCTCTTCTCGGCATATCTTGCATAATCTCTGGTCCCAGAGAGAGAGAGAGAGAGAGAGAGAGAGAGAGAGAGAGAGAGAGAGAGAGAGAGAGAGAGAGAGAGAGAGAGAGAGAGAGAGAGAGAGAGAGAGAGAGAGAGAGAGAGAGAGAGAGAGAGAGAGAGAGAGAGAGAGAGAGAGAGAGAGAGAGAGAGAGAGAGAGAGAGAGAGAGAGAGAGAGAGAGGCCTACGTCTGACCTAGATGGTCTCACTAGCTTGTGGCCTATTCATAGGTTTACTGCTTACCATATAGGTCCTTGCTGACACATGTAGCTTCCATTACCTTTTGTGGCATTTGGTTAGTTCTTCTCTCATGGATCACTATAAATGATTGAGTTGTGAGTGAAGGGACTAGTAAATAGTAGTTGAGGTGGTATTGAGTACCAACCTTTGAATCCATAGATGCTGGTTATGGGGGATTTCTACATATTGAGTCTTTATATGAGGCTATTGCCAAGATATTGTGATGCCACCCGAGGGTGGTATAGTCACATATGTTATTGTTTCACACATGGGATGATGGGAGCTTAATAGTAGCCATAGGATAGGGGACACTTAGTTCCTTTAAAATCATCGATGGAGAAGGCCACGTGCGAGAGGGTTTTTCTCCTTCATGACCATTGATGGGGTCTACCATGTGATAGAAGACTTGTTCCCCTTGTTGAGTAGCGGATGACATCAGTTAGTCCAAAAAAGGTTTAGTAGCCCATTAGCAACACGATCATTGGTACATGCATGGCTGGCTACTATTAGAGGAAGATAGTAGAAAAGTATTCAATCACCAAGGCAGATGCTAGGATGAGGTTTGTGTAGGACATTGTATCTCATGTTCATATGCATTGTACCTTAACCCTAATACTAGATAGGCTGGTATTTTTGCATGATTTAAACAAATTTTTTTGCCAGGTGTCCATTGAGATGGACGTAGTGTTACACCGATGGAGACTAGGCACAAGGCACATGTATGTGAATTGTCTCAATTTAGGATATGTGCATTGTCTCAATTATGGAGACTATGCACAAGGTGCTGCATGTGCATTATCTCAATCATAGGTTAGCCCCAGTCAAATGTCTTACCAGCCCTTCTTGTGGAAATTTTGAAAGCATTGTTTAGCCAAAGTCAAATGTCTTACCAGCCCTTCTTGTGGAAATTCTGAACAGAAAGAATGCAAACGGAAAAATAGAATACAGAATGAATCCTTAAGTGGATTCAATTGGATAGCCTGTAAAGAAGATGCTTCAATAACTTAATACCACACGAAACTTTCGCAATCACATTCGAATGAAATTTGTCCGCAAATTTAGTGCGAAGGTGACACAGAATAAGCATACCGCAAAATAATCGATCCATAAACATAAAGACGAGTAACTAAGACCTATGCAAATGGAAATAGCTCAGACATCGGAGAGCAAAAGTTAGGGTGTGAATTTACAAAAAAACCAATACCCCGATGGTCGAAAAGAGTTCATGACCAATGAACACTATCTCCAGGTCGCCCTCGTACTCTACGTTCTTGCAGACACACTCCATGTCCTGCACCGTTCTCTGAAGAGCGTGGCGAGCACGCTATACAAGACGAAGGAAGAGAATAATACACATGCTCACCAGAATTAAAAGTTTACGTCGTTTTTGCCACGTGTCAGATCTAGAATGGCAGCGTTTTCTTTGATGGTGTAGGCCAACTAACGTATTCATTGTGATCATCGATCAGATCACGAGTAGAATAGATTTATTTTGTTTCTCTCATGTATGTAGTCTCTGCGTACAACTTCTGATAATTTCTCTCTGACATCGCGGTCATATTTTCAACATATGGTATCAGAGCCATATTCGGGGAGGCACGCTTCTTCAGGCCAACTCAGGATTTCAGTGCTTCAGTCATCATTGTCAGCTCAGGTACGATCAGACAGTCAGCTCCAGGTGCAGATGCTCATACATAAGTTTGATTCAATGCGTTAGAGTTTATATCAGAGCAGCACGTAGAGGATTAGGTCAGCATCAGATATTTCGGACGTGTGAGGTCGCGTCACCAATTTCATCAGCGTACCATAGTTGAAGTGCTTTTGTCAGATCTGTTAGACCATTTTAACCGTTTCGTCAGTGTCAGAATTCATCAACATCAGCACTCAGAATATTTATTCGTCAGCCGTCCTTCGCCAGTTCCACATCAGCTTGTGGCATGGCCATGTCTCCTCAAATTTGGAGTTTTACATTTCGAATTTTGTGAAGTTTCATGTCAACTTTCATCTCTCACGTGCAGTAGTCAGGTTCAGGTATGTGAAATCATCTTCTGCACGAAATCTTGTAAGCCAAGGTATTAGCATTCTGGTCGAGGTGCGTCAGAGAAATAATTTATCTCTCAGGCGCTTTTAGAGTCAGGACAGCCACTCATCATGTCAGACTTTAGTCAGAGGAACATTTATGTTAGGAGTTCATACATACACAATCGCTCTTCAAAGAGGGCACCAAGAAATGGTCCCAACAAGGCATTTCCACAATAAGAATGTGCTAGAAAAAAATGGCCCAGAAATGGTGTTTCTGGGAAGTGCCGTTTCCCACAAATGGCTGAACCGTCTTGGCTGTTGAGAAATGCAGTTTCAAGCTACTATATGAGAGAGAGAGAGAGAGAGAGAGAGAGAGAGAGAGAGAGAGAGAGAGAGAGAGAGAGAGAGAGAGAGAGAGAGAGAGAGAGAGAGAGAGAGAGAGAGAGAGAGAGAGAGAGAGAGAGAGAGAGAGAGAGAGAGAGAGAGAGAGAGAGAGAGAGAGAGAGAGAGAGAGAGAGAGAGAGAGAGAGAGAGAGAGAGAGAGAGAGAGAGAGAGAGAGAGAGAGAGAGAGAGAGAGAGAGAGAGAGAGAGAGAGAGAGAGGTGCTTGTGTGGGATATAGAGAGTGTATGAGTGTGTGTGAGGGAGGGGAAGTGAGGTGAGTGTTGGTGAAGGAAAAGTGACATGTGCTGTGAAGATAATGAGAGAGGAAGACTGTTGGTGTGAGGAGGTGTGAGAGGGATAGAATGAGTATATGCTGTGTGAGGATGTGGGAGAAATTGAAGTGAGGGTGGAGAGAATGTAGATGGCTTAGCGTGTGTGAGTAGGAGATGAGAGTCTCAGTGGCTATGTGTACAAGCTCAAGGATGATGTGTGAGATAGAGAACGGAAAGAGAAAAAGGGGTATCCATGAGCTACTAAATGGGAAGAGAACCAATTCGGAACTCACTCTAGTTCCTTGGGTTTTATTGGGATGCAACACTCTGGAAGTGTCAATATTCACTGCATTGGAAACACAGAATGGGTCTCTTCGGGCAATTCTGATGAGCTCGCCCTCCTGATCTTGCATGAACGGAAGCCTAGTTGACATAATAAGTGGAGATGAAGTTTGAGTGGTAGGGGGTTGTCCCAAGAGCGAGGTCTGGACTCACCCGACCCGCCATACCTTTGGAGCTTGGTTCTGTATTTGGTTAGAAACTCCCAATCCCTTTAGAAGATAACAATCTTTAGCTTCGTGTCCTTCCCAGAAAATTGACAGATGGTTGGCTAGGACACTCTTGTACGGTGTGGCCTTGGCTAGCACAAAAAGTGCACCACAAGCCTGTACATACGTCCTTGGGGCCCTAAGCCCTTTAACTCTTCCAGTCTACATATATATATCTAGCCCACACCACACAGATTGCATGATTTATAATTCATAGTACATGCATAGTACATACATACACAATCGCTCTTCAAAGAGGGCACCAAGAAATGGTCCCAACAAGGCATTTCCACAATAAGAATGTGCTAGAAAAAAATGGCCCAGAAATGGTGTTTCTGGGAAGTGCCGTTTCCCACAAATGGCTGAACCGTCTTGGCTGTTGAGAAATGCAGTTTCAAGCTACTATATGAGAGAGAGAGAGAGAGAGAGAGAGAGAGAGAGAGAGAGAGAGAGAGAGAGAGAGAGAGAGAGAGAGAGAGAGAGAGAGAGAGAGAGAGAGAGAGAGAGAGAGAGAGAGAGAGAGAGAGAGAGAGAGAGAGAGAGAGAGAGAGAGAGAGAGAGAGAGAGAGAGAGAGAGAGAGAGAGAGAGAGAGAGAGAGAGAGAGAGGTGCTTGTGTGGGATATAGAGAGTGTATGAGTGTGTGTGAGGGAGGGGAAGTGAGGTGAGTGTTGGTGAAGGAAAAGTGACATGTGCTGTGAAGATAATGAGAGAGGAAGACTGTTGGTGTGAGGAGGTGTGAGAGGGATAGAATGAGTATATGCTGTGTGAGGATGTGGGAGAAATTGAAGTGAGGGTGGAGAGAATGTAGATGGCTTAGCGTGTGTGAGTAGGAGATGAGAGTCTCAGTGGCTATGTGTACAAGCTCAAGGATGATGTGTGAGATAGAGAACGGAAAGAGAAAAAGGGGTATCCATGAGCTACTAAATGGGAAGAGAACCAATTCGGAACTCACTCTAGTTCCTTGGGTTTTATTGGGATGCAACACTCTGGAAGTGTCAATATTCACTGCATTGGAAACACAGAATGGGTCTCTTCGGGCAATTCTGATGAGCTCTCCCTCCTGATCTTGCATGAGCGGAAGCCTAGTTGACATAATAAGTGGAGATGAAGTTTGAGTGGTAGGGGGTTGTCCCAAGAGCGAGGTCTGGACTCACCCGACCCGCCATACCTTTGGAGCTTGGTTCTGTATTTGGTTAGAAACTCCCAATCCCTTTAGAAGATAACAATCTTTAGCTTCGTGTCCTTCCCAGAAAATTGACAGATGGTTGGCTAGGACACTCTTGTACGGTGTGGCCTTGGCTAGCACAAAAAGTGCACCACAAGCCTGTACATACGTCCTTGGGGCCCTAAGCCCTTTAACTCTTCCAGTCTACATATATATATCTAGCCCACACCACACAGATTGCATGATTTATAATTCATAGTACATGCATAGTACATACATACACAATCGCTCTTCAAAGAGGGCACCAAGAAATGGTCCCAACAAGGCATTTCCACAATAAGAATGTGCTAGAAAAAAATGGCCCAGAAATGGTGTTTCTGGGAAGTGCCGTTTCCCACAAATGGCTGAACCGTCTTGGCTGTTGAGAAATGCAGTTTCAAGCTACTATATGAGAGAGAGAGAGAGAGAGAGAGAGAGAGAGAGAGAGAGAGAGAGAGAGAGAGAGAGAGAGAGAGAGAGAGAGAGAGAGAGAGAGAGAGAGAGAGAGAGAGAGAGAGAGAGAGAGAGAGAGAGAGAGAGAGAGAGAGAGAGAGAGAGAGAGAGAGAGAGAGAGAGAGAGAGAGAGAGAGAGAGAGGTGCTTGTGTGGGATATAGAGAGTGTATGAGTGTGTGTGAGGGAGGGGAAGTGAGGTGAGTGTTGGTGAAGGAAAAGTGACATGTGCTGTGAAGATAATGAGAGAGGAAGACTGTTGGTGTGAGGAGGTGTGAGAGGGATAGAATGAGTATATGCTGTGTGAGGATGTGGGAGAAATTGAAGTGAGGGTGGAGAGAATGTAGATGGCTTAGCGTGTGTGAGTAGGAGATGAGAGTCTCAGTGGCTATGTGTACAAGCTCAAGGATGATGTGTGAGATAGAGAACGGAAAGAGAAAAAGGGGTATCCATGAGCTACTAAATGGGAAGAGAACCAATTCGGAACTCACTCTAGTTCCTTGGGTTTTATTGGGATGCAACACTCTGGAAGTGTCGATATTCACTGCATTGGAAACACAGAATGGGTCTCTTCGGGCAATTCTGATGAGCTCTCCCTCCTGATCTTGCATGAGCGGAAGCCTAGTTGACATAATAAGTGGAGATGAAGTTTGAGTGGTAGGGGGTTGTCCCAAGAGCGAGGTCTGGACTCACCCGACCCGCCATACCTTTGGAGCTTGGTTCTGTATTTGGTTAGAAACTCCCAATCCCTTTAGAAGATAACAATCTTTAGCTTCGTGTCCTTCCCAGAAAATTGACAGATGGTTGGCTAGGACACTCTTGTACGGTGTGGCCTTGGCTAGCACAAAAAGTGCACCACAAGCCTGTACATACGTCCTTGGGGCCCTAAGCCCTTTAACTCTTCCAGTCTACATATATATATCTAGCCCACACCACACAGATTGCATGATTTATAATTCATAGTACATGCATAGTACATACATACACAATCGCTCTTCAAAGAGGGCACCAAGAAATGGTCCCAACAAGGCATTTCCACAATAAGAATGTGCTAGAAAAAAATGGCCCAGAAATGGTGTTTCTGGGAAGTGCCGTTTCCCACAAATGGCTGAACCGTCTTGGCTGTTGAGAAATGCAGTTTCAAGCTACTATATGAGAGAGAGAGAGAGAGAGAGAGAGAGAGAGAGAGAGAGAGAGAGAGAGAGAGAGAGAGAGAGAGAGAGAGAGAGAGAGAGAGAGAGAGAGAGAGAGAGAGAGAGAGAGAGAGAGAGAGAGGTGCTTGTGTGGGATATAGAGAGTGTATGAGTGTGTGTGAGGGAGGGGAAGTGAGGTGAGTGTTGGTGAAGGAAAAGTGACATGTGCTGTGAAGATAATGAGAGAGGAAGACTGTTGGTGTGAGGAGGTGTGAGAGGGATAGAATGAGTATATGCTGTGTGAGGATGTGGGAGAAATTGAAGTGAGGGTGGAGAGAATGTAGATGGCTTAGCGTGTGTGAGTAGGAGATGAGAGTCTCAGTGGCTATGTGTACAAGCTCAAGGATGATGTGTGAGATAGAGAACTGAAAGAGAAAAAGGGGTATCCATGAGCTACTAAATGGGAAGAGAACCAATTCGGAACTCACTCTAGTTCCTTGGGTTTTATTGGGATGCAACACTCTGGAAGTGTCAATATTCACTGCATTGGAAACACAGAATGGGTCTCTTCGGGCAATTCTGATGAGCTCTCCCTCCTGATCTTGCATGAGCGGAAGCCTAGTTGACATAATAAGTGGAGATGAAGTTTGAGTGGTAGGGGGTTGTCCCAAGAGCGAGGTCTGGACTCACCCGACCCGCCATACCTTTGGAGCTTGGTTCTGTGTTTGGTTAGAAACTCCCAATCCCTTTAGAAGATAACAATCTTTAGCTTCGTGTCCTTCCCAGAAAATTGACAGATGGTTGGCTAGGACACTCTTGTACGGTGTGGCCTTGGCTAGCACAAAAAGTGCACCACAAGCCTGTACATACGTCCTTGGGGCCCTAAGCCCTTTAACTCTTCCAGTCTACATATATATATCTAGCCCTTCCATCATATGAGATAATATCGATGAGATAATATCGATTTTTCTCCTAGCCCATTCAAAAGAAGCATTGCCACACCCCAAACCTGTGGAATGTACTTTAGTGTGTGGTAGCTCCTTATACACGCCTCTCTTGGCATGCCTTTACTGGGATTGGACCTTCCTAACTCTGCTGCGTTCCTGCAAGACAATGAGACTTCTATTTTCTAATTTCTCGAGTCAACGGTCTGCAAAAATTACGAGTATGGACTGTATGTAACATACAAGTGATTCTCTTATGGGCCATTAGCTGGCACATTCCATCTATGATGTGCCTGCCATCATTGTTGTATTCTACATTGCTTCCCTTAAAAAACTTGTGGCATAGATTTGTCATGCCTATGCACCTGCATCTTCATAAACTTACTCATGTTTGTGGATGGAAATATCTTCCTCATGTATGTGGACAGGACCTTGCCTCAGACTTCTGCCAAAGGTTGCATGCAATATGAAATTTCTCGGCTTGAAGGTTCTCCTTTAACTTCTTGTTGGGATTTTTTTCTTTCCTTCCATATCCACTGAACATTTTTGGGTTGGTTCCATCTTGTTTTTTACCTCTTTGACTTTCTACATTTTCTTTATGACGTCACACATCTGTCGAACATTTTTGGGGTGGTTGCATCTAACCTTTTTTTAACCTTGTAAGTTTTCTTTGGCTTTCTACATTTTTTTCTTGTCATTAGAGGTGTATATGTGGACGCATGTGCTAGAGAGCTGTGGAGACGTTAGGGGGGGTTGTCTCTTGAGAGCATTACTTTTAGCATGCATCCCCTTTTATTCATCATTAAAACGTCACATCTTGTTATCGCATGTTTTGTATTTGCTAAGATTTTCATATTGGGCTGAAAGTTTCCCATTGTGGTATCGTGTATGATGTACTGATTAATTGTTTATCATTCCTCTTTGATCTTTTTGAACTGCTCTAATGTTTCTTTCGTGATGTTTATGTGCGTTATTTTTTCATGTTCAAGCCCTGTTGTACTTTAGGATAGATATGGAAAACACAAACCTTAGAGAGCAGCAAGACCAGAGCAAAGGCTATTGCAACAGATGATTGGAATAGGTGGCCAAAACAGATTGATCATGTTTTTATTGTCATTTACTAACATTTTAGTACTGTAAGAAATTTGCCTAGGGCACTTTCCCCTTAAATATCTATCGCTTCGTACAACTGGAGCTGCAAAGCAGAGGTTGGGATTTGCATGCCAATCGCTTAATTCAGAAACTAACCTGAGTCATAGGCTTGTATCTCAAGTTAATAGCGGTTACCTTCTCTGCTCATTGAAAAGAAACAATACGAATGAACAAAGCAGGGGTGGATCATAGAAGGCATATTTTCTTCATCTTAAAGCTGCGAGATAAGTTGTAGATCTGTATTAACATGTTTTCTTTGTGCATCTTGGCTTAGGTATCTCGAATGGGTGTTACAAGTGTCCTTGTGGATGATGGTGTGAATATCAGAGCATTACAAAACGGGTTGGCAGATTTTGCGAATGCAAAACAATAAACCACATACAATGCAAGTTGAAGAAACATTTCATGTGTTCATTCCGTAAATATTTGTGTTAGAATTTCGGAAGTTTAATTCCAACAACTACATGCAGGTAAAATGTTTTTTCGTTATATGGTGTAATTCTAACGGAAAATGTCGCTTAATCGAATGAAGATGCACTTCATTTCTTGTATGAGGTGGTTCTCAAACGTGTAATTCTTTTCAGTGTCGACAAGAGGAATACTCAACAACCTCTTGAAATATCTAGTCTAAACAGATTTCTCAAATTGTGTGATAGAGGCTTTATGATGAGCATGAGTGGTCATAAGTCTTTATATTTTGACTCTGGTTTTCAACTTTGCACATGTTTCAAGTGAAGATTTTGCGATATGTGGGCCGTGGTAAATAGAGAGTATTGTGTGGGGATTTCAACCATTCGCCATGTTGCACAGAGATTGAGAGTTACCCCAACAAAGTAAAGGTCAAGCGGGCTCCTATTTGAAGGTTATCTCTTTTAGGAGCAAAGGTAGGGAGAAGATTGATGAATCAATGTGAAATTAAGGGACTCTACTCAAGTGTTGAAGGGAGGTAAAGGACACATTAGTGTGGTAATGATTTGAGAGGATTCAGGACAATGCTAATGGAGGGGACAACATTCCAATCTCCAAAACAATCCATGAACCTTTGGTTAGCATAATATTTCTTGATTCTTGCTTTAAGAAGGGAGTAATTGTTGTCAAGACCGGACCAAATGAAGATGTTACCACATTTCAACTCCACAAGGTCAAGATGAAGTTTAAGCAAGCCCTACTTTGTCTTTTTTCCCACTTCTATGAACAAGACCTTCCTTTTATTATTATTATTATTATTATAATAATAATTATTATTATTATATTATATATTATTATTATTATTATTATTATTATTTTTTGGGGGGGGGGGGGGGAGGGGATTCTACGAGAAAACCCCCACTTTCTTTCCAAAAAGACCCCACATGCCATGGGGAAATCCCATGTGAGCCTCCAAACAAATGTCACATGTCCTTCAGGTTGGGAAGTTGGAGGGAGGGTGTGGAAGGAAAGGGGGTTGGGGGGTGGTGTGTGTTGGGGGGGGGATATGTGTGTGTAGAGGGAAGAGGACGACGGAGGAGGGGGCAGCAAAAACCCGATGTGTCGAGGGGAAAACTCCACGTGAGCCTCCAAAAAAAACCCCACATGCTTCGGATTTGGGGGGGGGGGGGGGGGAAGGCAAGGAGAATCTTTCTCCATAAAAACCCCACATACCATGAGAAAAACCCCACCTTGAAAACCCCACCTTGGATTAGGAGGGGGGGAGAGGGGTGGAGGGAGGCAAGGAGAGTCTATCATCTCCATAAAAACCACATACCATGCCTCAATTGGGGGGGAGGGGGTGGGGGGAGGCTAGCATCTCCATGAAAACCCCACATACCATTGGAAAAAACTCCATGTCAACCTCCAAAAAAACCCCATATGCCCTGATGGGGGGGAGGGGGCCATCATCTCCATAAAAAACCCCACATACTATGGGAAAAGCCTCACTTCAACCTTTACAAGTAGCCAACATGCCTCGATGGGGTGGGGGAGGAGGGGATGAAGGTGTGCTGGTGGGTGGCAGAGGGTGGGTGGTATGAGTATGGTGGGAGAATTGGGTGTGTGGCTGGAGGGGGAGGGAGGGGGGGTGCATGGAAAAACCCACATCATATTCCATAAAAAAACCCCATGTTTGAACAAGATGCCAAGGATTAAGGTCTAAATGCTTTCTATATGGAGTCTTTTTGTTGCGATGTATAAGGTTTGAATATGATATTCATATAAGTGAGCATGATTGGTCTTTGCTTTCTGCTTTGAATGCATGGGGTTTTGTTACAATAGGAAGTGGGGTTTTCGTCGAATATGATCCCCCTCCCCCCCCCCCCTTCCCCAACCACAGACATACATACACACTCACACATACCACCCAACTCTTTCCCTCCTCGTTCTCGCAAACCCACCTCCTCTCCTCCCTCCCGCAACCTCGCTCCACCCAACCATCTCTCCTCCCTCCCACAACCCCACTCCACCCACCCACCCACCTCCCCACATGCCCATCCCTCTTTGCCTCTTGCAAGCCCATTCCACCCACCTCCTCCCCTACCGCAAACCCACTCCACCCATCCACCTCCCCACACCCCCACCTCACCCATCTCCCCACATCCCCATCCCACCTCCCCACACCATCCCTCCTGCAACCCCACTCCACCCAACCCCCCATACCATCCACTTCCACCCTCCCACAACCCCAATCTAACCCCCCCTCGGTTCCCTAAATGGAATCCCCCCCCCCCAATGCGAGGCATGTGGGATTTTTTTGGAGGCTCACATGGAGTTTCCCCTCAGCGTGTGGGGTTTTTGCCTGCCCCCTCCCCTGCCATCCTCTCCCCTCTACACACACATACACCCCTCCCACCTCCTCGCCCTCCGCCCCCTCTCCTTCCACATCCCTCCCCCCTGACTTCCCAAGCTAAAGGACCTAATGGTATTTTTTTCGAGGTTCAGGTGGTGTTTTTTCCCATGGCATGTAGGGTTTTTTTCAAAAACGAAGTGGGGGTTTTCTTGTGGAATCTCCCCTCCACACCCCTTTTCCCTGCCCCCCCTCCCCCTCCCTCCACATCCCCCCCTCTCCTTCCCTTCCCCCTCCCTCCACACACACACACACCCTAGCGGCTTCCCAATTGGAAGGGCATGTCGAGTTTTTCTCGAGGCTCACATGGGGTTTTTCCCTTGCCATGTGGGGTTTCTTTTGCAAATGAAGTGGGGTTTTTTTCGTGAAATGCCCTCCCCCTTGTATTTCTATCTGGGTTTTCCTTGTGAAATGCCCCCCCTCACCCCCCCCCCCCCCCCCCCCCCCCCCCCCCCCAAATCCCCCCTTGTATTTCTATCTGGGTTGCTTTGGTGCTCGTTGGGTCTGTCATCCGGTGTCGAATTGTGCGCAACTATAAGGCTAGTTGTGCTCGCTTGAGTTGGGTGTGGCGTGGATTGTGGAAGGATGGAAAGGGTGAGGTGAGGCGATTTAGTCCCTTGAATCCCCCTTGTGGCATTGGGAAGCAATACCCCCTCAAGCATGTGCAAAGGCTACCTCTCCTCGACGGGCTTGTCCATTGAGCCATTTTGGAGCCTTCTGGGGCTTGAGGTGCTTGTTTGGCCCATAAGCTTGGTAGGCGATGAGGGATGGTGTGTTGGGTCCTTTGTCGGAGAGCTAGTGTTGGTGAGCTCCCGTCTGGGTCAGGATGTGATCAAGGAAGAGGATGGAGTTTATCTTCATGGCAAGATTGTGTGCAGCTTGTATGGATATTAAAGGTCTCATAATTGTGTGTGTGTGAATGGAAATCAGAGTGTTGTTAAGCCGACAGACTTTTTTGTTATGTTCGTGCAATATGTTCCCCTTGATGGAGTGGTTCTTGATGTGAGTTGTTGGAGTCGTCCATGGAGGGCAAACCACGTGGTTCACATTGGCCTACATTAGAGGTGTTGCATGCAAGGCAATGTGGATGGCAAAGGAAATGTCATGTGATTGTTGGTTATGTGTGCGACGGAAAGGAGTGCATTTTTGGAGGGGAAGCATTTGGCCATCGGTGTCATGGGCGAATGTATGGATCTTGGTGAGGCATTGTTCATTGAGAGCCAGGACTTTCATGTGGACCACGTGTTGAGGGCATTCGGTTGGAAGGATGGAGTCTTGTTGGTTGCCATCTGGCCATGCTCGAGACTTTGTGCACCTTCATATACTTGGTTGTTGGCCTTGCTTGCTTGGCCGTGAGCCCTCATACGACGCCAAGTGTGTGTTACTACACAATGAACCCTGTGCTTGTCGGCAGTCAATTAGACTTGCATTTGGATGCAAATGTGAATTGACCATCCTACTGTCTTAATCAATCAACACGCTTTGTGAGATCTAAGTTAGCATGCAGTTCGGTGCCATAACCCGGCTTTTGATTCATCTTGCATTGCCAGTTTGGCTTACCAAAAATGGCCCTTTTGGAGCTCACATTCCCCATCGGCATTCAACAGGACAACCCCAACCACTTACCTATTTAAAGTTTGAGAATAGGTCGAGCGTGTTTCACCCTCAACGCCTCTAATCTTTTGCTTTTCTTGATAAAACTATGAAGATATCTAGCTATTCGAAGGGAAAATTGGGAGGGAACCAGCTACTAGATGTTTCGATTAGTCTTTCGCCCCTATACCCAAGTCTGACAGACAATTTTCATGTCAGTATCGCTACAAGCCTCCACCAAACTTTCCTTTGTCTTTGCCCTTCTCAGGCATAGTTCACCATCTTTCCGGTCCTAGCAGGTACACTCACATTCAAACCTTTCACAGAAGATCATGGTACGTTGATGGTGCACCCTGCAAGGGGGATCCCACTTGTTAAGTTACTTGCATCTCCGTGGGTTTGCCACCCACCAGCTCTCGTACATGTTAGACTCCTTGGTCTGTGTTTCAAGACGGGTTGGATGGAAAGTCCAGAGCGCCAGTGTCTTGAGCAGGCAGGTGCATAAAGCCCGCCACGAGTGGTGCGTGCTTCATTCCTTGACTGGCATGACAACATTGATAGTCAACAAATGATTGCTTTTCTCACACCATGCCAGAGCATGTTGACTAGTGCCTTGCATCAAGTGGTGGATCGATGAGCATCGCTCCACAAATTGTCCAAGCACACCCATTGCCTCCATTCGCTTCCCTCCCAGCAATTTCAAGCACTTTTTAACTCTCTTTTCAAAGTCCTTTTCATCTCGCGGTACTTGTTCGCTATCGGTCTCTTGCCCATATTTAGCCTTGGATAGGATCTACCAGTCACTTAGGGTTGCATTCCCAAATAGCGTAACTCATTGAGGGTGTCTTGTGGAGCGATGGGGTTCGCGCTCGATGGGGCTCTCACCCTCTATGGTGCCCCTTTCGAGGGGACTTGGGCTCGGTCTGTCGTAGAGGATGTCTGTCCAGACTACAATTCACACAGTTAACTGTGAGATTTTCAAGCTCGACTCTTTTCAAATCGCTCGCCACTACTAGGGAAATCCTTGTTAGTTTCTTTTCCTTTGCTTAGTGATATGCTTAAACTCAGCACGTAGACTTGCCTGATCTGAGGTCCATACAATTTTGGCACTCATATGATCTCGACACAAAGGACTTTTGATGGTCTCAACCATAGAAGTGAGCCTCTATGAGGTCGTGCCTCCTGGAGATCCTAGCCACCCTTACAGTGAGACTAACGCACAATGTCATCAATCCATTTCAGCTGACCATCGCATCATGCTCGAATGGCATGTAGCCTCTCCCAATGGCGAGACAATGACCTTCAAGGTATACTCGAACGACTAGTTTATGTCTCCACCACCCCATCTACACATGGGAGGAAGGAGGGATCCTAACAATCATTTTTCTCACTCTAAGAGTTGAAAATTTAGATTGATAAAATGATAAAGAGGCTACGAACTCATCCTAATCCATGTTTTTTTGTTGTCAGCAATGACTCTCATTAGGAGTTGATACCAATCACGATACCTCCATTCCCCATGGAGTGCCCATGGAGCGAAGTCCACCCATTACATCCTCCTTATGTACCTCCATCTCTTGAAGAGAAGTGAAGTCGAGTTTTAGATCTATATCCATAAGCCACTAGCCGATGATGATGGTCCTATTTGGATCAATAAGATTGCAACATTGAACAAGACTATATACATTTGGGAATTGTTGTAGTTTGGGTATCACAAATACGCACAAACAACATGATGATGAAGTAGCTTAGGAGCGCAACATTTTGTATTATCAAGTGTGGAATATTCAAAGATAAGTAATCCTTCAGGATTATGGTCCTATATGCAATCTAGAGAAAAAACCATTTTAAAGATGAAAAAAGCGTATCATGAAAATTATAAGTGTGTTCACATGCATCACTATCAAAACATATTAACAAATCCCCTGGAGGAGTTATGCGTTGAACAAGTGGTTGAGAATTATGTATAAGGAAGTGCCAATCAATGTGGACTAAGATCAATCTATAAAAAGGTATTATGCCTAAAGCTTTGGGAAAAGTTTCCAACTTCTCACAATGCTAAGTCTTTATAAAAAGGTTTTCACCAGTATCATGTGTGGGAACATATGCCAAATTGGGCTCTCCAATAGAGAGCCTCTCCCTTACATAATGATAGTGCACCTCAATATTCTTAGTGCCTACATGGAATACTAGGTTCCTTAAAACTATCAATGTGCTTTGGGTGTCACAAAATACAATGGTGGTACAAGTCTGACCAACACCCAAATAATCCATAAGGCATCTAAGCCACACAAACTCAATATAGCAATGAAAGCTATCTTATGCTCAACCTCACAATTGGAAGCCACAACGATAGGTTGCTTCTTGCTTGACCAAGATACACATGAGCTATCAAGCATGAAGCAAAAACAACTTATGGAGACACTAGTGTGAAAATAACTAACCAAATCTTAGTGACAAGAAAAAGCATGAAGTGTGGTAGTAGTGATGCCCGCTTGGAATAAAACAACGAAAGCTATAGAGTACTAGATAAATAGCAAAAGACTCGCTTAATTGATTTCCAAGGCTTGACACATGGGCTATGTATAAATCTACTCATTTGAGAGACAATAACATTGAACATTTAAAACATGGATTAACCCCATCTAATGCAACACCTAACTTTAAATTGTATGGCTCTTTTGCAAAATCAAGCCATGTAGAATCAATATGTTGAAAAGTTGCACTATCTGTTTGAATTCTCATTACTCCCTCATTATTTTTATGATAAAATCCCCATGTCAAAACGTTTGATAATTCAAGGCTTTGAAACATATGGAAATGTCAAAGACTCTACATATTCACCTCTATATAAAATACAATGGTTAGGAGACACATGTATACAATGATAATATATACCAATATTGTTGATTATCTTCTTCATTTCATCATGTGATGTAGAAAAAATATTGTTCCTTGAGAAAACTTTTTCAAATAGTAACCTGCAGGTTCAAGAATAAAGAGTATTATGAATGAAAACAAATAAATGAATATATATATATATATATATATATATATATATATATATATATATATATATATATATATATATATATATATATATATATATATATATATATATATATATATATATATATATATATAGATAGATAGATAGATAGATAGATAGATAGATATATAGATAGATAGATAGATAGATAGATAGATAGATAGATAGATAGATAGATAGATAGATAGATAGATAGATAGATAGATAGATATAGATAGATAGATAGATAGATAGATAGATAGATAGATAGATAGATAGATAGATAGATAGATAGATAGATAGAGAGAGAGAGAGAGAGAGAGAGAGAGAGAGAGAGAGAGATATGTGTATGTGTCTATATTTGTATGTATACATGGATGGATATATGTGTCTATATGTGTATATGTGTATGTGTGTGTGTATGTGTATGTCTATGTGTGTATATGCATGTATGTGTGTGTATGTGTATGTGTATGCTGTTGATGTATGAAACACCACAAGAAATGAATTAATGTGACACTAGAACACCTCTATGGTCACCATTAACTCATTGCCACTCAAAACTTTGAGAAATGATAGCCTAAAGTGAGAACTTTGCTTCTACAGAAATTCCTAGTCACCGAAATGACATACCTTCAGTATTTTGCTAATTTCTCCTAGCTCAAGTATTATTTCTCCATGAAACTTTATAGGCTGAAACTAGAAGAGTAGAGCTTTCCAACAAGCTATCATATGCATCAAACGGATCTCTAGAACTCAAGTTATGGCTCTCACACGATGACCCTGTATGACCTTCCAAAATTGGAAATCTTTCCTGTTATAGTAAGAGCGCCTGTTTAAAATTAGAATTCGATGCCTAGCATCGACTTGCAACTAGAATTCGATGCCGGGCATCGACTTGGGATGTTTTTGGCCACTTTTCAGCAGGGATTCGATGCCGGGCATCGACTTCCCGCATAAAATCTTGATCTTTTGGACACCAAAACTATAGGTGATTTCATGCACACTTAGAATATGACTTATCAACTGGAATTCGATGCCAGGCATCGAGTTGCTCCAACAACATCATGTTTTTCAAACACTTCAGTATTGAATGAAAAATATAAATGAAAATATGACTTATCAGCAGAGATTCGATGCCAGGCATCGAGTTTCTTGGAAAACTTGATCTTTTTAACTCATCACACACTAGGTAATTATGGAGATGATGGAAAGAGACTCATACACAGAACTTTACTCAGTTCTTTCTCATAGCTATGAAAACTCAGAAGTTTTATAGATGCTTTCTCACTCAGAGAAGCCCGACTATACTCAGTCGTATAAAATGAACTCCTTCTACTTCTTCTCTCTCTCTCTCTTTCTCTCTCTCTCCGCGTCAGTTGATACAAACTAACTTATATAGATTTTCGTATTCTCGTGATTTTAAAAAACTTCTAGAACTAAAGTGAACTAACTTTACAAATATGATACACTTGTGAATTTGTCCCTTCACATAGGCATGGGGTTTTCTTCCTAAGATTTGACCTTCAAATATATGTCCAATTAGTGATTGTTTCTCCAACAGCTCCCCCTCAATCACTAATTGACATTCCCTGTTTCTTCATATCATCTTCTTTTCTTTTACTCCTTCCATGCTTTTGAATCTGCTGGTCTTCACACCATCCAAGCTCTTTGTCATTATGTCTGCTAACTGATCTTTAGTAGAAATGTACTCCACTTCAATCTCCTTCTCCATTACCCTTTCTCTGAGAAAATGATACTGTATCTCTATGTGCTTTGTCCTTGCATGAAATACTGGATTTGCTGCAAGATAAACTGAACTCATATTATCTCCATGTATTGTAGGTGTACCTTGATCAATGCCTAAGCTCTTGAACAATGTCTGCATCCATATGACTTCCTTAGCTGCTTCCACAAGTCCTTTGTACTCTGCTTCAGTTGATGATAATGTTACTGTATGTTGTTTCTTTGAACACCAACTTACAAGCTTATCACCAATGTATATCATGTAACCATGAGTTGATCTTCTGTCATCTTGGTTACCTGCCCAGTCTGAGTCACTGTAGGCTCTCAACTTCAAATTTGATGTAAAAGGATAATATAATCCTTCCTTTATAGTTCCTTTGATATATCTGAGAACTCTTTGTCCTGCAATCCAATGTGGGTCCTTTGGACAATGCATGAATTGTGACAAAACTCCCACTGCATAACTAAGATCAGGTCTTGTTAGTGTAGCATAAATCAAACTACCCACAAGAGATTGATACTTCCTCATATCTTTGTAGTCTGCACCATCATATTTACTGAGCTTGTGATTAACTTCAAGTGGAGTTGAAGCTTCTCTGCAATTTTCCATATCAAACTTCTTCAATAAATTCAGAAGATACCTTTCTTGTGATACATATATGCCATGATCTGTATAAGTAACTTCCATTCCAAGAAAGTATGACAACTTTCCTAGATCACTGATCTTAAACTCTTTCTCAAGTAATCTCTTTACCTCCTTGATTCCTTCATCTGAAGTACCTGTGATTATAATGTCATCTACATAAATACAAATGTAGATTGTACCTTCCTCTGTTCTTCTGATAAGTAGACTTGGGTCTGCTTTTGAACTTTGATATCCAAGATCATTGAGATACTTCACCAGTCTATAGTTCCAAGCTCTTGGAGCTTGCTTCAATCCATACAATGCTCTTCTCAACCTGCAAACAAAATTTGGATACCTGGAATCTATAAACCCTTGAGGTTGTTCCATGTATACCTCATCTGATATGTATCCATTCAAGAATGCATTTTTTATATCCAATTGACTTAGGGTCCATCCTTTTGAAGCTGCAATAGCAATAATTGTCCTTATAGTTGACATCTTAGCTACGGGACTGAATGTCTCATCATAATCTATGCCATAGGTTTGGGCATAGCCTTTCACCACCAATCTAGCTTTGTATCTGGCTATACTTCCATCTGCAAGCTTCTTCACTTTATAAACCCATTTATTTCCAATTACTTTCTTACCATTTGGTTTAGGAACAAGTTCCCATGTCTTGTTCTCCTCTAGTGCATTAAACTCTTCCTTCATTGCTTCTTCCCATTGCTTCTTACCTTTAGCTTCATCATAGTTTTGAGGTTCTTCATCATCTTTGACCATATATGCATAGTTCTTCTGAGTTATGTAAGAAGTATCATAAGAATACCTTTCTGGTTGTCTTCTAGTCCTGCTTGACCTTCTTGGTTCACATTCTTCATATGTGTCTGGATACACCTCTTCATCAAATATAGGAGCTTCTTCATTTCTTCTTGTTAATCCACTTGTGGATGTACTTGCTTGCATATAGTCTTCATCTCTATTTACCTGCACAATTGATTTTCCTTTCTCACATCTTCTTACCTCTTCTTCAAATTCTTCAGCTGTATGACTTTGATCTGCATACCTACTTTTCTGTTCATCAAATGTAACATCTCTAGAAACAATAAACTGTTTGGTTAGAGGATTCCACAATCTGTAACCCATCTGCTTTTCATCATAACCAATGAACACATATTTTTTCGCCTTTGGTTCAAGTTTATGCCTAAGTTGTGATGGCACATAAGCATATGCAATTGATCCAAACACTCTACAATGATCTAGTGTTGGTTTCTTATCCCACCAAGCTTCATATGGAGTCATTCCATTCAGAGCTGCACATGGTAATCTATTCACAAGATATGTAGCTGTATTTACAGCCTCAGCCCAAAGATAATTTGGACAATTCTTCTCCTTTAGCATAGCTCTAGCAAACTCAACCAGAGTCCTGTTCCTTCTTTCTGCTACACCATTTTGTTGTGGTGTATACCTGCAAGTTATTTCTCTCTTAATACCTGCATTCCAAAGATAATCATTGAACTCTTGGGAGAAGTATTCTCCTCCTCCATCAGACGTCAGTCTCTTAAGCTTTTGACCTGTGACTCTCTCTACATATGCATGAAAATGCTTGAAAGCTCCAAACACTTCTGATCTTTCCTTCAAAACATATAATGTTATCCATCTTGTAGCATCATCAATGAAAAGAACATAATACCTTGAGCCACTGATAGATCCTTCTTTTGTTGGTCCCCATACATCTGTATGAATGAGCTCAAGTACTCCATCATGTTTGAATCCTTTCTTTTGAAATGGTAACCTGTGTGCTTTACCCATTTGACATGCTTCACATTTATAAACCATATGTTGACTTTGCACATTTGGTAATCCTAGTACAGACTGATTAGCAACCATAGCTTTAATTCCTCTTTCATTGAAATGACCTAATCTCTTATGCCAGAGATCAAGTTCTGTAATCACTGCTTCACCATGTGTGAGCAAAGCTTGACCAATGTTCCCTTGCACTCTTAAAGTAAAGAGTCTACCTTCTTTCTTACCAGAGACAATCTGATTATATCCATTCTCTGGATCTTCAACAAATACTCCTTCATTTGTAAACCTGACTTGAAAACCTTTTTCAACTATCTGTCCCACACTAATCAAGTTTTTAGGTATTGTAGGAACATACAAAACATTGGTTAGCAAATGTGCTCCATTCTTGCATTTCACTTTTCCAATTGAATGTACACTATGTCTGGTATTATCACCTGTTTGAACTGTGTGACTAGAAATGCCTTTTTCCAATTCTGACATCAATTCTATGTTTCGTGACAAATGATTAGAACATCCAGAGTCAATGTAAAACACCTTTAGATCTTCTTTATCTGATGTGCTGATTGAATTCATCATCAATGATGTATGACTTTCATTCTGTGTGTCATTTGCATAATTGTAGTAGGTGGTGTTGTAGGATTGATTCTGTCCCCAACTTCTTCCTCCACCTCTACCATAGCCTCCTCTTTGACTTTGTCTACCTCTTTGAGAATTACTTTGATATCTTCCACCTCGGCCTCTGCTATTGTTGTTTTGATTCTGGTTTGATCCTTGTTGGTTGTGCCAACAGTCATGAGCCAAATGATTACTCAATCCACAGATCCAACAAGCCTTTTTGTTGTTATTCTGATTACCTCTTCCTCTTCCAAAGCCTCTTGCTCTTCCTCTACCAGTGCCTTTACCTCTTGCATAATAAGCTTGAGAACTAGACTCCTCTTCATCCTTTGCTTTACCTTTATCTCCTTTCTTCTTGTTCTTCATGTACATTGCAGAACTTTGTCCTTTATCTCCATCTCCCTTCAAGTCTTGCTCATATGTGAGCATCAAACCAAGCAACTGGTTCAAATCTGGAACATAATGATTTAATGAAAGTTCTGTTGATAAGACAAAAGGTTTCCACCTTTCATCCCCTCTCAAACCTGCAAGTAGTTGAGCAATCAATCTGTGATCTTCAACATCTTCATCTATGGATCCAAGACTATCTGCAAGATCCTTCATCTTAGTGACATAATCACTAATACTTTGACTTGGCTTCTTCTTGAATGTTGTAAACTCTGACCATAGACTTGCTTTCCTTGCTTAAGTAGTACTTTGGAAATGATACTCCAATGCATTCCATATATCTTCAGATGATTCCAATCCTCTGATGTGTGGTAGCAAATGATCAGAGATTGTGTTGTAGATGTAGGCTTTTGCACTTGCATCCTTCTTCTGCCAATGCTTTAAAGCATCAAGTTCCTCTTTCTTTGGTCGGCTTTCATCTTCGAATACTGGCTTCTCTTCTTCACCTGTAACATATATCATGAGATCCTTACTCATAAGTAAGGCTTCCATTCTCATTACCCATGCGGGGTAATTATCTCTGTCCAGTTTGTCAATGGAAATATGATCTGCCTGCAACCTGTGAGCTTAAAGGATAAAGGATAATACCTTTTGAAGTTCTTTGTGTATGAGGATACTTTTGAAGTAACCTTTTGATGCCTTGTGTCTTCAAATGCTTCACCTTTCAAACTTTAATGGAAAACTTTACAAAACTTCTCGTACCTTTGTCGTCTTCTGCTCTCGAGAATCTTTCTGCTCTGATACCACTTGTTGATGTATGAAACACCACAAGAAATGAATTAATGTGACACTAGAACACCTCTATGGTCACCATTAACTCATTGCCACTCCAAACTTTGAGAAATGATAGCCTAAAGTGAGAAGTTTGCTTCTACAGAAATTCCTAGTCACCGAAATGACATACCTTCAGTATTTTGCTAATTTATCCTAGCTTAAGTATTATTTCTCCATGAAACTTTATAGGCTGAAACTAGAAAGTAGAGCTTTCCAACAAGCTATCATATGCATCAAACGGATCTCTAGAACTCAAGTTATGGCTCTCACAAGATGACCCTGTATGACCTTCCAAAATTGGAAATCTTTCTTGTTATAGTAAGAGCGCCTGTTTAAAATTAGAATTCGATGCCTAGCATCGACTTGCAACGAGAATTCGATGCCGGGCATCGACTTGGGATGTTTTTGGCCACTTTTCAGCAGGGATTCGATGTCGGGCATCGACTTCCCGCATAAAATCTTGATCTTTTGGACACCAAAACTATAGGTGATTTCATGCACACTTAGAATATGACTTATCAACTGGAATTCGATGCCAGGCATCGAGTTGCTCCAACAACATCATGTTTTTCAAACACTTCAGTACTGAATGAAAAATATAAATGAAAATATGACTTATCAGCAGAGATTCGATGCCAGGCATCGAGTTGCTTGGAAAACTTGATCTTTTTAACTCATCACACACTAGGTAATTATGGCCTCATACACAGAACTTTACTCAGTTCTTTCTCATAGCTATGAAAACTCAGAAGTTTTACAGATGCTTTCTCACTCAGAGAAGCCCGACTATACTCAGTCGTATAAAATGAACTCCTTCTTCTACTTCTTCTCTCTCTCTCTTTCTCTCTCTCTCTCTTTCTCTCTCTCTCCGCGTCAGTTGATACAAACTAAATTATATAGATTTTCGTATTCTCGTGATTTTAAAAAACTTCTAGAACTAAAGTGAACTAACTTTACAAATATGATACACTTGTGAATTTTTCCCTTCACATAGGCATGGGGTTTTCTTCCTAAGATTTGACCTTCAAATATATGTCCAATTAGTGATTGTTTCTCCAACATATGTGTATGTATGTGCATGGTATGTGTATGTGTATGTATATGTGTATGTGTATGTGTATTAGTATGTATGTATATGTGTATGCGTGTGTATGTATATGTGTATATGTATGTGTGTGTGTATTTATGTATGTGATTGTATGTGTATGTATATGTGTGTGTATGTGTATGTGTATGTGTATGTGTATGTATATGTGTATATATGCATGTATGTGTGTATGTGTATGGGTATGTGTATTGTATATATAATGTATTTGTGTGTGTATGTGTGTATGTATGTGTGTATGCATGTATATGTGTGTTTGTGTGTGTATTTATATATTTGTATATGTATGTGTATGTGTTTATATGTATAAATAGATAAAAAAATACACGATATACCTTTATAGTGTCAATACATTACTCCATTAAAAATGTTTTTGAAGATTGAGAATAAGTAAGCTTGCATTTATTCGTGTGAAATCACTTCATTCATATATATGCTTTAAACATTCTTGTTGAAGATGATTCTCATTTTTAGAAATATCTGCTTCTTTTGTCATTTTGATACCAATCCTCAATAAAATATGTCATGCCATCATCATCATCATCGCAGACATCGTTTAGTCTTTCTTCTTTCAATCTTGCATATTCTATAGGATCACTTTTGCATAGCCTCCTCATGTATGCTTATGATAAACGAGGTCTTACTAAAAACCTTGAATAGTGTGGTGGAAGATCATCAATATCATACATTGAAATCTACATATATGAATAAAAATGATTAGTATTCCATACATGAATTAAAAAATACATTTAAAACACAAATTTAAATATGTAATTTATTTTGAAGAGAATTTCTACTAATTAGAGTTTTCATTGCAACATGGGATAGGTGGATACGAAGTGTTATTTGATGCAGATTCTTGTTTTCACCTTCACATTTATTACTTTGGTCTTGTTGATATATTTAGGTAGTGATGTGTGTGAACACACTAGGACTGTCGGGGCACTTTTTTCCCTCTTTAGGAGGTTTTTTTCCCCCAGCTTGTATATACGCCTATTGCCCTAATGGGCTACTGATCTTTGTACATTCTCTAGTAATACATTCAGTATTGTGTGTTTGTGCTCCAAGCTTCTTCTTCTTCCTTGTGTTGTTCGCGTGCCAAGCTTTTTTTATAGTTTTTTGAGTAGTTTTGGCCCTATCTAGACCTAATGTTTGGCCTAATTAAAAGTTAGGAGGCTTATTTGAGGGCTCAAACGAACTCTAAAAATGATGAAAATTGGTAGGTAGCTACCTTTAATATTCCTCAAGCTCAAGGACTCCTCGGCTTAGACAAAATGGGGTTGCAAAAATGAGAAATGATATTTACAATGGTTTTTAAAGATAAAAATCACTATTTTTATAGGGTTTTCTTCTGAAAATTTGATGTGTGCTTCTTGGAGCTACGTATTTGCTCCTTCTTCTTGTGCGTACACTTCTTTGACAGCTCTTGCACCTCATTCTTGACCTTGAGTACTAACATTCCTCCCCATCTCGATTTTGTCATCCCTGACAGACCCTTGTGGTAGTGGTTGTTCCATGTAGTGTTGTGGGAGGTAGTGTTCATCCTGTGTGAACAAGAGCCGTGTGCCTTCCAAATGCAAGAGGGTTTGTTGTCTTGTTATTCATTTTGTCACTGCTAACCTTTGCAAGTTTTTAGTCCCTTTGTATGTACTTCTTTGTTGGCATCCAACATGACTACATATCTGTGAGCTTCCAAGAATGGCTAGTTGCCCAAAATAGGTTGTCCATGTTGATGTTGAGCCGTTGTTGGCTATGAACTGCTTCTTATGTATTGATGTTGTAACCTTGATGTCATGTAGTTTTTAGTCCCTTTGTATGTACTTCTTTGTATGTACTTCTTTGTTAAGTTTTTAGTCCCTTTGTATGTACTTCTTTGTTGGCATCCAACATGACTACATATCTGTGAGCTTCCAAGAATGGCTAGTTGCCCAAAATAGGTTGTCCATGTTGATGTTGAGCCGTTGTTGGCTATGAACTGCTTCTTATTTATTGATGTTGTAACCTTGATGTCATGTAGATCTTTCAACTATGGGTTTCATAGTTATAATGCTAAGTACTCATGTCCCACGATGAATGATGGGTAAGTGTGTTAGAGCACGGGTTGAAGAAAATATGTGCCTTGTGCATGGCCTTGTAATGTGGCCCTATGCATGCTTACTTGGGGAACGCAATGTAAGAATTATGGTGCAAAAAATTGGGTCTTGAGCTAAGCGCTCAAGGGCATGCTAACGAAGAGGTTTCCTAATCTATCATTGTTATAGTGTTGCCAAAGTAGGGAATTTTTACCAATGTGAAAGGTCGGTCGATGTTTATCTCTGCGTGTTGTACCCCCATCATGGTGATTGACCATGGGCACGTCCTTCATTGTTGATGGATGTCCCGGTAGATGATTCACAGACGAGATTCTTCGAGCGCATGGTCCTATTCTTGCTTGTTTGCTTTTTTTTCCTTCTCTTTTTTTTTTTCTTTCCCTCATCTCTCTCTCTCTTTTTATTTTAGAGGAGCAATGTCACAAAACACGAAGAAAGATGTTACTATCACTAAAATAATTTACATATGTCCAATGTGTCTCATGTGCCTAGGATTCTCAACTATGTCTATGCACGGCTGTGTAATGTGGCCCTATATTAATGCATACTCTGGAAATGCATGACCTGAATGGTGAAAAAAATAGGGTTATGCCAAAGGCACATGGTTGTCACATATCAAGGTTTGTGTTGTTACTTGCAAATGTTGATGCAATATTTGTTTGGAGGTATTCCTTGGATCCCGATCATTCCTCCTTATAGGGATCCATTTTAGAAAGATGTGTGCCCATGTACTGATCATGTCTTGCCTCTTCATCTTTGTATGGTTTCTCAAATTTTGTGTCCCTCGTGGTGGGCTCTTTGGTTTTGGGGGGGCTACTGGTGCTTTTGGTGTCCAAACCCATACCCCTAATGATTGTCTTCTTACTACTTCCGAAGAGGTGAGATGATCTTTGTTTGATTTCTATGCTTGGTTCTAATTCTTACTTCTCCTTGGCTTTTGTGTTGTGTTGATATCTTCGTTGTTCTGCTACTTGTTGCCTTGGCTATCTCCATTGCTTCTTTGGTAATGACTTTGATTCCAATGGTGTGAGTGAAGGCTCACCCTTGCATACCCATATTTGCTTCATGCCTGGAACTATGTTTTTCTTGATGTTTGTTTGTTTATTTGATATAAAAGTTGCCTTGTACAGTTCCACTTGCCTCCGTGGTTGAATTGTTGTGGTTGCATTAGTCTTTGAAGAAGAAGAGAGATACAATCGCCTTCGAGCTTGTTCTTCCATGATTGACTCCTGCATCATAGAGCTTTTGACACATACAACATCTTCTCTATAAGATTAGTCTTCGACAAACTAAGAGAATGTGTGATTCCTAGATTTATGATCATGTAATTATCTAATTCTAATGTAATGCATTGTTCATGTACCCAAACTTGAAAAAGTTGACTTCTTAGGTTTAAGTTGACTGCATGGTCATAAATCCAATCTTGACCCAAGACAAGTGGTTCTATAAGGTCCTCATCTTGACACACTAGCATTTCAACTCTCATTGGGACATCTTGAAGGTAGATGAGAAGCTCCACCTTGCCCAAACAAGGGGTTTCCACACCTCCCAATCCCATGAGATAGGCTTCGATGGGATTGATGTTCAATTGCAAATCTTGGCAGTATGAGAATCTAACTGCACTAGTTGCTGGACCTGAGTCAATCAAGGCTCTCACAGTCCTTACACTCTTTCCTTGTCCTACCTCTATGGTCACAAAGGGACATCGATCGATAATTCGAGAAGCAATTACACCCGATGTTTGGCACATGGCCATGTGATATCTCAAGGCATTGTGATTAACATCTAGGCCTTGTCACCTTAACTTATTTTGCATAATTCGCTCTCTAGCCTCTCTCAGGGCTTCCTCTCTAACCCTTAACTCTAATATATAGGCAAGATGTCACCTTATAGGGTGGCCAATTGAACTGCACCACTAGTGGAAATTCTATTAATGATCATGGGTCCATATCCTCTTTTTTCCAATTTATGAGCATGTTTCTTTAGTGTGTAAACCAACATTAGTTCTCCCTCTTTCAATCCTTTATCTTTGATGTGTGCATCAAAGTATGCCTTTTGTCTTATCTTGGCAGCATAGATGCCTATTGTTGCTTGTAGCCTCATCTCACCTAAGCATTCTAGATCAAAGATCCTAAAGGAAAACTCATATCCATTCCACTCATGCTCTTGTGCTACTTGTAAGGTTGGGATCAAGAAATCTAATGGTAACATAGCATTCTTTCTAAAGGCCATCTGAAATGGGGTGGCATTGAGTACCGTTTTGTAGGCAACTCGATAAGCCCAAACAACATGATGAATTTGTTTATCCCAATCAGAGCGTTTATTATTTACCAGTTTTGTCAATACATTAGATAGGATCTTATTTGTGCTCTCGACTTGTTTGTTATCTTGTGGATGATAGGGGGCAAACTTCTTATGTATCACCAAGAATTCTTAGAGAAGGTTTTCAATGACTTCGTTCAAGAAGTTTGTACCTCTATAACTTACTAGCTCTATTGGTAACCCGTATCTAGTGAACACATTCTCAAATAAGAACTTAGTCGTCATTTGAACATCATTCTTTGTTGTAGCTTTGACTTCTACCCACTTTGTAAGGTAATCGGTGGCTACAATGATGTATTCTACATGGGAGTTTCTAGTTGGGTGGTTAATGGGACCAACAAAGTCTATACCCCACTTTGAGAATGCACGTCCTCCCATCATTGGCCTCAAGGGCATCTCATCTCTTCTAATCAGATATTGGGCATGTTGGCATGTGTCACATTTTTTCACATAGGTATGTGCATCCATATGAAGAGTGGGCCACCATAGTCATGAGAATAGAATGGTCTTAATTACTTGATCAGGACCAAAGTGTCCACCTACAACTCCACTATGTGCAGTTTGTAAGATTTTCAAATAGTTTGATTCGTGAACACACAATCTTAGGTAACCATCTTTGCCTCTTCGGTATATGTTGTGTCCAACTAAGGCATAGTCCCGAGCCTCTTGCTCCATGCCTCGTCTTCTTGTTAGACTAGCCTCGCTAGGTAGTGTTCCCAATCTCATAAATTGTACCAATGGAGCACTCCATTCTGGAATTAACGACACATGATAATGGGTGGCATGCTCCACTAGGGGTTTTTCCTGGCACATAGACAATTGTTAATCCAATCATGTATTTATTTATCCATACTAGGCCAATGCACTCCTAAACATTTTAAATTCTGCAATGTTCATTGTTTAGAATAGTGATTTCCTAGCAATCCTTCATGATCTTGTTGTAATCAACTATTATGTTCATCCTCCTCAACACAACAAGCTAATACACCCTTTGTATCTTGTTTGTACATACTTCCTACCAATATTTGATAGTTTTGTGATTTTACCATTCTTCTTTGTTTGTTCTCACATTCTTATTTGCGGGTCTGAAGGTTAGGACTGGTACCAATTTATTTGCCCATTTAGGAACAACTTCCAAATTGAACAGATAAGCATTAGCTAGTTCATCAGACGCTCCTTGTGGTGACTCTCGTGAAGTGATGCGAGAAAGGTGATCTTCTCTGAGGTGGGTTCCACCTTTCCTAACAACCACTTCAAATTCATATTCCATTAGTAAGAAGAACCATCTTACTAAACATCCTATATTGCAAGGTTTATTGACCAAATATAATAAATCTTGATGATTAAAGGAAAACTTAAATTTGTTGGCCAGTAAATAGTGTCTAAACTTCTTCATGGCATACACCATGCCTAAGCCTTCTCTCTCTGTAGTGGTATAGTTTCGTTCAACTGCATTTAGTTGTTTGCTAGCATATGCTATAGGTAAATCTAAATTTCCTTCACGTGTGGGTTGTGCTACCACACATCCAATTGCATGATTGGATGATCTACATGGACATGGAATGTCTTATTCCAATCACGAGTAGTAAGTATTGGTGATGTGCACAAACATCTCTTAAACTCATTGAAGGAGTTTTTGCATTCATAATTCCACTCAAATTTTGTCAACAAGACATAAAGAGGTTTAGCTATGTTTGCATACATGTGGATAAACGTGCGGTAATATCCACAATGGCCCATAATTGCTTGTACCTCTTTAAGATTCCTTGGCCTTGGCAACTCTACTATGGCTCTTACTTTTTCCTCATCTATTGATATTCCATTCTTAGAAAAAATATGACCTAAGATCTTACCTTGTCGTACCATGAACACACACTTTTCTGGGTTCATGCAGACTCGATAATCTCTACACTTGTTGAAGATTTGTCTAAGATTTGGGATGTGGTGTCCTCTTTCTTGGGAATGAGCACATAAATCATCCACATATACCTCTAAGCTCTTTCGCAAGAACTCTTTGAACACATGACACATGAGCCTTTGGAATGTTGCAGGTGCATTGGTGAGCCAAAATGGCATCACACAAAATGCAAAGATTCCCCACTATGCTGCAAAAGCAGTTTTGTGTTGATCTTCTAGGGCAATGGCTACTTGGTTGTAACCTAAAAATCCATCAAGGAAGCTATGAACTTCCTCACTTGCAACATGCTCCAATAAATGTTCAGTGACTGGAAGTGGATAACTATCTCTAATCATAGAGACATTAACTTTTTTAAGGTTAATACACACTTGCAATTTTCCATTCTTCTTGGTCACCACTACAATGGGGGACACACATTCAGTATGCTCGATCTCATAGATAAATCCAGCTTCAATCAACCTATCAATTTCTTCTCTTATTTTGGCTGCATAAGTGTCACTATATGTGCAAGGCTTCTGTTTGGTGGGCTTGGCATTGGCTATCATGGGGATCGTATGAGAGCATATTTCCGGATCTAATCCTTTTTAAAAGTCTTTATAGGTCCATGCAAACACGTCCCTATATTCACTTAATAGAGCTACAAGCTCTACTTCTTCTTCTACACTTAGGTCTTCTCCTATCTATGTACATCATTCTTCGTCCCCTTTAATGGTTACCACTATTTTTTTGGTCTTTTCTTTATTATCATATGCTTCTCCTGTGATGGCCTCTCTTTTAGGCATTCATACCAAAATTTTTCGATCTTAAACTTCATATTTCTTGAAATTCTCTAGTACTTTGAACAATGATTCCTCCTCTTCTTGTTTCACTACTTTTATTTCCTTTTTCTTTTGACTACCTTCAATTTCTTCCCTTGAATTTACCATCTTAATGCTTGTGAGGGATTCTTCTTCTTTTTGGGTATATACTCCTAAATTCTCTAGATAGTGCTCCTCTCAGTCGAAGCAGCTATCCATCACAATGGATTCTAGATCCTCATCATTTGCTTCTTCTTCTATGACGTCGCTAGGGTCTAGCAAGGGCTCACACATGAACAAAGAGATATCATAACCCTTCTCATCCCAATGAGGCATCCACTGTTCATTGATAGCAATATCCATGGTGGCTAAGATTTCTGCCCAACCATGAGGCTCGAATTCCTCATTTGGAAAGATCATCGATGTGTAGGCTAGATCTCTAAACAATTTGTCTTCTTGAGATGTTCCTTCTTCTCTAGCTTTTATGTGTCTTTCCTCTTCCTCTGCAACCTTGAATATCCACAAATGAGTATCTTCATGCATCGAGGATAGATAAGAAGAACCTTCAGAATTTGTAGAGATTGAATCTTCTTGTGCTTTGTGGATAGGATTCCATTGTAGGGGTGGTACATCTCTAAATGTATAATCCTTCAAATTGACCTTCGTTGCGACCCCTAAGTGTTGCAAGTACAAGGAGTTGGTTCCCCAATCCTGTACTATTTGCAGTTGTCATAGAAAGGGTCTTCCTAGGATCATCTCATAGAAATTATTTTTATCAAAGTCACATATAGCAAAGGTGTGTTCGAACTCTACCCCACAAGTGGTTAGAGTTATCCCTTCTAGCAATCCTAGAGGTCTTTCAATATGGCCATTAGCCATTTGAAGCTTCATTCTAGTTGGTCTGAATGCGGGTTTACCCCATTTCTTCCATAAGGAGGTGGTCGTAATTGCAACACCAACACCTGAATCTAAGATAGCTTTGGTTGTGTAACCTTGGTAGGTGATTGGACGATAAGTATTACCTTCTTCTCCCTCACTCATGTCACCTATTTTTTCTATAGGTATCTCTGGCACTTTTTGCTTATAGCTTGCTTTTGACATATTGGAATCAAGTGTTAGAACTTGATTTGCCACATGTTTCCATAACTTAGGTTTTAATTTGAGTAGTTCTTATAAGGTGAGATGACACTGGACCTTAGCGTTCTTCACAACTTCAATGTTTCTTGGAACCACTGAGTCTTCATTTCTAACCAGTATTGTGGGAGCTCTGATTTGAAGAGATTTAGATTCCCATGGGCTTGTGAATTATGGAAACTCTTGTAAAGAATTACATTCAAAATCTAATATTTCATCTTCTTTTTGCTCTACTTGGTCTCCATAAATTGATGGAATGCCTTGGGGAAAACGATCATGAAGATCATCAATTTCAGGAATAGGAGGGGAATTAACCTTCACCTTGGCTTATCTCTCTTCTTGTATTTCTCGCGCGAACTCTTGAGAGTATTGCTGAATTGAAAGAGGTGTTCCATCATCCATGGAATCAGGAACATAAACTTCCATTGGTGGTGAGGTTTCTCTTTCAACAACTGGTTGAGCCTATGGAGGTAAAGAAACTTGAGGTTTGTTTACCAACATCTCTAATCTTTCTAGTAAGCCCTGGAAATGCAAACCTGATTTGATAGAATTTGTTGATTGAACAATTGATTGGCCTTAATCATAGCCTGAGCTAGTTCTATCATTTTCATGCATATTTTTGTCTGTTCAATCTTTAATTCTACTCTAGGGTAACTCTTGTCTAGGTTTGCAACTGTTGGCCCTTCTTGAAGTCGAGCATGGTAGGCCTTGAACATCATGTCCAAGCCTTCTGGGGTTGGATATGCAAGAACAGAACTTGGTTGTGGTCTATTTACAATGGCTGGTGGGGTGGATGGGTTTTCGATATGCGAGGGGTTTTGAGATGTAATGTTTGCAATCTTTGTTTCTGCATTTCTCAGGCTTTCTTCTAGTTTTGATAGCTTTCTAGCCCACTTACGATTGAACTTTTTCCTAGTATCCTTCCATGTTCTCGTTTTCCTTTTACTAAGCTCTTCTGATTCACTTGAATTTGATTGTTGACTTGGTTTCGTTTATTGTAAGGCTTGTGTCCTAGTAACTACCTGTATAGGAGCCACATTACTGCTACTTGAACTTGAATCCACCACTAATCCTACCACATTGATAGATGTAATCTTGAGCGTACTAGAGGGATTCCTAGGACAATCTCTCGGGAGATGTTCTTTGTCACACTCAAGACAAAAGCCTTGTATTGTGATGTTTTGTCCTTGTCATGGAGTCGGTGAGTGGGGACATTCATGAATGAAATGGTTGTAGTGACATCTAAAACATGGTTCTCTAGGGGCTTGTGGTCTTACTTGGATCAATTGGGGCCTGAGGTTAGGGTTCGTGTACATGACATTGGAGTATTTTGACTCCCAATTTTGTTCCATAAGTGGTGTCTCGTATTGATAGGAATAAGTCTCACTATGCTTTGGTGACTGTGTGTAGTAAGCTTGTGGATTATCTTCATGGGAGTAGTCTAAACTATGAGCATTAGAGTCATTTTCTGAGACCAATGGGGTTAGTGGCACCAAAGCTCTATTAGGGTTTTCCTCTGCCACTGTATACTTAACTGGAATCACATTGGTAGGAGTTGGTGATTAGTTTCCTAGGACTGGTTGCAGTGTATATGGTGCCTGATATTGCTGTTGTCGACTATAATATGGCTATTGGTATTGATTCTCATACCTACCGTGCTCGTAAGGTTGTTGATAATCTTGGCTGACAACCTGCCTATTGTATCGACAATCTTGAGCCGTGTGGTTTGTGTATTTTCTCTCAATTGTGCATTATGGAGCATTCAAGTTTCCTTGGGGTTGAGCCATCATCAGGCAAACATTAGCCATGTGGTCTCCTCCACAATTATAACATCGCTTCAACGAGGTGACCCTTGGTGGTTGTCTATTTTGAACTCCTAGCTTCTTGGCAACTTGCTCAGCTATCTCATCTATCCAAGTGGAGGTTCTTGAGGAATGACTAGTAGAAATCTCAAAATCCTTATAGAGTTTGGACAGTCCTAACTCCTCACCCAAATTGTCTTCTATGTCAATACACATTCACACACATTCTTCTATGGATCTAGGCTCTTTCAAGTACACATATGATCTTAACTTGGGGTTTAGTAAGCCATCTAAAAACAAGGCCACTTGTTTGGCTGGTGTGGGTAATTCTGGAACATGGCATCTTTCTAAGTACTATCTGAACCGTTTTCCTACAAGTTGCACTGTTTCTTGAGGTGTTTGCTTGAAGCTGTAAATCAAGGATGATGTATTATGTCTGATGCCACTCTTGGAGAACTCTACAATGAATTCTTCTAGCAGTTGATCTATGTTTCGGTAATTACAGTTGTTCAAAGGTTGAAACCAAGCTAAGGTAGTACCCTTGAGAGTCAAACCAAATGCCTCAAACTAGAAGAACAAGTCTCAACCTGTTCAGCTCTTAACACTTGTTTGAACTCGGCATGATCATAAGGATCTCCTGACCCGTCTAAGTAGTGCTTCATTGCCTTAACCACTTGAGAGGTTCTAAGGGTTCTTGGATGCTCTCGAGGTCTAGGAAATGGAAAATCATCTTCATCTCTTTGATGCCTATGTGCTTGATGTCTCTCTCTTTCAGGTCTTTTACCCTCATATCTTGATCTGTCTTTGCCCACCGTGTGTGCAAAGCTTACCTCATGCCTCTCTCTGGTTCTTTCCCTCTAGGTTTCATGAGCCTAGGATGATCCTGCTCCTTGGAGGCCATGGGAGACAATAGATCTTGGTGGAGGGAAAATCAATTCACCCTGCCAAGTGTATGCATGCCTATCATGCTTTGTTACCAAGAACATTCTTTCTTATGCATTATCTAGATAGACAACCTTGTATGGTGTCTTAGGGTCTTTGAATTCGTAGATGGTGATTATTGGGTTAGGTTGATCTGACTTGAATCTCCAAAAGGCGTCCTCCGTTTCTCTATTCAAGAATAGTTCTATGCTTTTGTTGTCTTGAGGGATCCAATCTGAAGTGATCACTTTGGTCAAGATTGACTTACCTCTAAGAGTCTTAGGTTCTCATCCTACATCTCCTTGCTCTAGGTCTCCTATCTCATCTCGAGAATAACATTTCCAAACTCATATGTCTTGTCTAGTAAGCTGGTAACCACATACATCGTTCCTTGCTTATTGATATAAGAACCCTCAACAAACTTGACCACTAGATCTTCAAGTCCAAAGGGTTGATCTAGATTTTTGATTTGGACTATTAATCATCTCAAGCCATCCTCATAGATGAATGCACCTAATCGGTTGGTCCTAATATATTCCAATTGTGTCTTATAGGGACCTTTTGGTGTCTGTAAATAGGTAGTACTTGAGCTACCTACATGTCTTTCCATGCTAAAGGACATTTCTGAATCACTTGTGTCTGAACTTAGCACGTAGGGATAACCATTGAGTTGTTGTGGCCAAGACTTAGCTATATGGTTGACACTATCCTTAGAAGATCTAATGCTTTGTCTACCCTTGCCTAGGTGTCTACCATATCTCAGGTTCATAAGCTTTGTCTTTTAGTCCCAAAATTCCTCTTTGTATTGCTAAAAATCCTTTGGATTCCCCTTGCTTTCCTAGTCCCACCTAAGGATCAACTTCAAAATCACAACAAACGGATTTCCTATGAGAAAGTTATGTTTAGTCACGCTTCTGGGGGTCAAAATAGGCAAACAGAACCTCTCGGAGAATCACGATATTTTGCAAATCAGGTAGCCAAAAAGTCGTGTTTTTTATTAGAGAATCACGATTCTCTAAAAATCCACTCCAAAGAATGGCGACTTTCTCAAAATCTTCCAAGTAGAGAATCATGATTTTCTCAAATTCACCAAGCACAAAATCACAATTTTCTCAAAATCGAAGTCCAGGAATTTGTGACTTCCTTGAATCCAACAAGGCCAGAGAATCGTGACTTTCTACAAATCCACAAATCCAGAGAATTGCGAATTTCTCAAATCTTTAAGGCAGGAAATCACAATTTTCTTAAAATTACTAAGTGTAGGAAGTCGAGCAGAGAATCACGAATTTCAAGGAGGGAATCATGACTTTCTCCAATTTCCTAAGTCCAAGAAATCGTGAATTTCAAGTGGAGAATCACGAATTTCAAGCAGAGAATAGCGACTTTCTCAAAAGCACTAAGTCCAAAGAATCGTGAATTTCTCAAAAAGGCTAAATTCCAAAGAGTCACAAATCTCTTCCAGAGAATCGTGAATTTCTCAAAATGCCTAAGTCCAAAGAATCGCAAATTTCCAGCGAATCGCGAATTTCTCAAATTGCTAAATTCTAAAGAATTGGGAATTTCTTCCAGAGAATCGCGATTTTCTCAAAACGCCCAAGTCTAGAGAATAGCAAATTTCTCAATATGCACAATTCCAGAGAATCATGATTTTCTCAAAAATTTTTGGGAGAGAAAAAAAAATTGAATTTTCCATAGAATCGCGATTTTTTAAGAAAGTCGCTATTTTTTGAGCTTTTAGGTGGGAATTTTGAATTTTTGCGCCAAGCCCCAAATCTGTAGAAAATCATGAAAAACACAAGTGCATGCACTCCTAAGCACTTCCTAGCTCTTTATAGCACTCCCACACATGAGAAATGATGTGAAAATGGTGAAAATGCACTCAAAAATGAAAAAATTCTATGAAGATGAAGATGGTGATGATGAAGATGGAGAAGAAAAATCAGAAAAATAATAGAAAATGACTATTTTTTACCTTCCAACGTCACAAATCCATGATCTTGAATAAAATGGAGTTGCAAAAATGAGAAATGATATTTACAATGGTTTTTAGTGATAAAAATCACTATTTTTACAGGGATTTCTTTTGAAAATTTGATGTGTGCTTCTTGGAGCTACCTATTTGCTCCTTCTTCTTGTGTGTCCACGTCTTTGACACGTTCTTGCACCTCATTCCTGACCTTGAGTACTAACAGTTCTCTTGTAGGTCTACATCATCCATAATTCACTAATAACTCATCACTAGCATGTAATGAAGAAATATCATTGACAACTATGTATGTTGCTACATCTCTACTCATGTATGGTGATTCATGACTATTTTCATGCTCTTCAAATGTGAAATTAGTCATTGAACCATTTATATCTTCAACTACTATTAATTAAGCCTGCTATATTTCTATGAGTTTAATGTCTTCCATCAAATCATTTTTTGTATGTGTAATCCCTCTATTGGCAAGAGAATATACATTAAGGCATAATCCATAAGTACTCATGCTTTGAACGTAGTGTGTTAGTCGATGTCAATCTCCTCATCTATATATAGGACAATAAAATGACAAAAGAGTGACTAAAGTTCGGAACCACATACAAGTCCTACACAATAAAGAGACCACGACCAGCACTAGTGATAGCAGAGGGAGAAATCATATAGCAATTACCCTAAAAGTTAAAAACTTGCCTATCTAAAGGAATTGGTACTCTATGCCATCCTCCATATCTTTTTCTATCATATGTTTGTACTAGAGGACAATCACGAGTCGGTAATGGATAATCTCTAGCTGTTTCAGTGTGTAATACAACAGGTAGAGGATTTTGAGAAACCTCGGTTTGTAATTGACAAACAACATGTCTGTGATGTGTATGAGGAATACAAGCATTATTAGTAGGAGAATCGTCATCCTCATTGTCGAGTAAATACTCTTAAATATTTGATATAATTTTATTTTGTATATGATTTTAAAATTAAATAATTACATTAATTTATGAAATCAATGCATACCCAAGCCTTATCACATCGATTAGGTGGTGGAGCATGCTTAAGAATACCATAATATGCCTAATGATCAATACATTCCAATTGTGGTCTTTGATATGCGACATACCAAAGATTATACCAACATATAATATGTTCTTAATAGTAAATATCATCATAGTTCCTATTGGACAACACATGTGAAATCGTTGCATGGGTAGGAGGTGGAATAACCTCTCATTGATCAGAATCTAATTATAATATAACAATAAAAAAACATATATCAATCATATATGTATCTGCAAAATATTAGAATTAAAAGTTTGATATACTTACAATAATTAGTCCTTGCACGATTATGGGATGGTGGTGGAGTTCCCTCTCATTGATGAGAATTTGATTGTGTACCAAAAAGAAGGTATTTGATATTAATAATTTGATTATTTACATACATACACATTCTCATGTACACATTTACACATACGTAAATATGCACATATACAAAGATGCACATTATGACATATAAATACACATACACAATCATAGAAATACACATTCACACATACACATACCTACATTCACACATACATACATTTACACATATGTGTATGTATGTATGTATGTATGCATGTATATATGTATGTATGTATGTATGTATGTATGTATGTATGTATGTATGCATGTATGTATGTATGTATGTATGTATGTATGTATGTATGTATGTATGTATGTATGTATGTATGTGTGTGTATGTGTGTGTATGTGTGTATGTATGTATATGTGTGTGTATGTGTCTATGTATATGTGTGTGTATATGTATGTGTGCATGTGTATGTATGTGTATGTGTATGTGTGTGCATGTGTGTGTATGTATGTGTGTATATGTGTATGCATCTGTGTATGCGTGTGTATATATGTGTATGTGTGTGTATGTATGTGTGTCCATGTGTATGCATCTGTGTATGTGTGTGTATATATGTGTATGTGTATGTTTGTGTTCTATTTATGTGTGTGCATGTGTATTTGTGTGTATGTATGTATGTGTATATGTGTTTTTATTATAATTTAATAATTTTAATAATATTATAGTATAAATGTTTTTATTCATTTTAAATTGTTTATTTTGAGGAGTAAAAAAAAATCAGGGCTTTATGTGACTTCTACTTGCAATTTGTTCACTTAAAATGCATGTAAGCATCAGAAACCAAGACATCTGTATCTAAAGTCACATATAAATTTTACATATGATGAATGTGACTGTGGATCTAGAACCCTTGGTTTCTAATGCTCTCTAAAAGATTCTCTTGGAGGCCTACACCATCCATAATTCACTAATAATTCATAACCAGTAGCTAATGAAGTAATAACATTGACAAGTAAGTATCTTCCTACATCTCTACTCATGTATGTTGATTCATGACTATTTCCATGTTCTTCATATGTGCAATTAGTCATTGAACTATTATATCCTTAGCTGCTATGTATGTGTGTATATGTATGTGCATGTGTGTGTATGTATGTGTGTGTATGTTTATGCATCTATGTGTATGTGTGTGTGTATTTTGTATGTGTGTATATGTGTATGTATATGTGTGCATAGTGTGTATGCATGTACACACACACACACACACACACACATATATATATATATATGTGTGTGTGTGTGTGTGTGCGTGCATGTGTGTGTGTATTTGTGTGTTGAAGTAATTCGATGGTGATGCACCACAATGCGTTCTCCTTCTTGAGAGCTACACGACAATATCCTCAGAGTAGAAAATGAGCTCCTAGGGCTGCACACGGTACTCCACACAAAGGCTGCAAAATACGCAAGAAAAACACAATACATAGGGAGCACGAAGACAGACTTCTTAGGTCTTACAAATGCGGTCGAACTTAGAGTCTGTGGCTGACCATGCCACTTTATGTTTTATTAAAGAACATACACAAAGAAGTTTCTGGTGGCCATTTGGCCTTTAACATGGACACTAACAGTAACAATCTTCCACTAAAGGCTAATATGGACAAAGTCACTATGGGAGAAAAATAAAGAATGATAAAGAATACCTGAGTGTAACTATACAAAATATACCTCCCACTTGATGGGCATGTTACACAGTATACAAGTGACTGTGTAAGATCATGAATCAAGTAACCCCCATCAAGTGATAGCATTGTCGAAAACTATCCTATGGTAGAGCTTTAGTCAAAGCATCTGCAACATTATCTCAAGTGTGAACCTTCTCAAGAATAATGAGCTTAGTGGCTAAGCAATCTCTAATGAAGTGATACCTCACCTCATTGTGCTTGGTCTTTGCATGATAGATCAGATTCTTAGCCAAGGCAATGGCACTCTGACTGTCACTGAGCAAGCAAGGTACATGCTTAGGTAAACCCATATCACAAGCAAGATGAGAAAGCCACAATGCTTCCTTACATGCCTCACTTGTTGCAACATACTTTGGTTTTGTGGTGGAAACAGGTGTACATTATTGAAGGCGAGATCTTCAAGAGATAGCACCTCCACCAAAATGAAAAATGTACCCTGATATAGACTTACGATTGTCTACACAACCAACATAGTCAGAATCTATGTAACCAATAATGGATGCTTTCCCTCTACCTAAGCATAGACACTTGTCCTTAGTGCCACTTAGATATCTCAAAATCATCTTGACCTCTTCCCAATGTTTCTTGCTAGGATTAGACATATATCTGCTCACAACTCCCACCACAAATGCAATGTCTAGTCTCGTAGCTACCATAGCATACATGAGACTACCAACAACATACTGATAGGGAACTTTGGTCATGAATTCTATTTCCTCATCTTATTTGGGGCAATCATCCTTGTTTAATTTCACATATGTGGGTAAAGGTGTACTCAATGCCTTTTCACCTTGCATATTGAACCTGTGAAGTACTTTGGATATGTACTCACTTTGAGACAAGTATATGCATCTTTTACTCCTATCACGATTAATGTGCATGCCAAGAATATGTTTGCCATCCCCAAAATCCTTCATATCAAATGTCTCACTCAACTTCTTTTTGAGAATTGACAAGTCATAAGAGGACTTCCGAGCAATCAATATATCATCCACATAAAGTATCAAGCATATCAAGCTACCATCTGAGCATCTCTTTGGGTAGAGACAATGATCCTCATTGCTTTGGGAATAGCCTTGAGACTTCATAAAAGCATCAAACTTTTGGTACCATTGTCTAGGGGACTGTTTAAGTCCATAGAAGCTCTTCTTGACCTTACAAACTAGACTTTCCTTGCCAGGAACTACATAACCCTCTGGTTGTTCCATATAGATCTCATCTATAAGATCTCCATGTAAGAAAGCAGTTTTCACATCCATTTGGAGTAGCTCTAAGTCCTCCATTGCAATGAATCCAAGCAACATGCATAGGGACATCACCTTGACTAAACCCTTTGCAACAAGTCATGCTTTATACTTTGGAGAAGCACTATCGGATGTGAATTTCAACTTATATACCCATTTACATGGTAAAGCTTTCTTGCCCTTTGGCAAAGGTACTAAATCCCAAATATCATTCTTGTGAATAGAATCACACTCACTCCTCATGGCACACTCCCACTTGACATGATCCTTTGTCTATATAGCCCCTTTGTAGCAAGAAGGCTCACCGGCATCTGTTAGCATAACAAAATCTAAACCTAGAACATATCTATAAGGTGGATGTGAGACACGTGCAGAGTGTCTCAATGGTTACTGAACATGAACATCTGCAGATTGATCTCATCGGACATTCTCTTGAACGTCCTTATGTGCAAAATTTTTATGCATGCTAACTCAAGGACTAGTATCCTCAAACACCACTCTTCTCACTTCAACCTCCTTAATGGTTATGTAGGGTACAAGTTTCAAATTATGTAAATACCTTTGGGAAGTCTTCAAATACTTCAAGAAGGCTCATATTATTCATAAAAGATAGCAAAAATACCACGTGAGTTCTAGAACATGGTGAGTCAAATTAGTGAGTCACAAGGGAGCTGCAGTGGTGTCCTAGTGGAAGGTCGATGTGGCTAGTTCTCAAAGTCCATCAATACTTTGCTTATTTGAGCACTTGAGTCATGTAACACCTCCACCCAAGTGTCACCACGAATTTAGATGTATTAGGAAGGTTTTAGATTAGTTTCTCATGCTATAAAAAGAGGAGAAAATTCGTGATCTTGTGGGAAGTCCAAGAGAGGCATATGTGTATCTCTATGCTGCTGTAGTTTTGTATGTAGAGATTGCAGAGCTTGTATCTCCCTCATTATATATCTAAATTACATGTTTGATAGCTCATTTAAAAGCTCTTACTGTCTACTATCTTCTTGTAAATTTTCATAATCATTGGATTTGTGAGCTGAGAGCAGTACTCTCTGCAAGTAGTGTGTTTTCTCTAGTTTCACCTCTACTGAAGGTCTCCATTAAACCTCAAACTTGTAGAGGTCATAGCTCCTTGCGTATTTATCCAAATTGCATGTTCTTTGGCTCATTGGAAAGCTCTTGGTGTCTAGTATATGTAGTTAAATCCGTTCTAGAAAATTCTAATCCATTAGAGAATAATAAGCTCTGCAAGCATGACTGGTTTTCTGTGATGAAGTTTGTGAGAAGGTCAACTTGTTCCTAGGGGGTTCCACCTACTTCTTGCTATATTTTGGAGGTCAATAAACTCCAACATTGGTATCAGAGCAAGGAATTGAAGCTTGGAGAAGGTTATAATACCTTGATGAAGAATTTGAAGCTATTGGAGAAGAGGTTCATCATCGACACTACACAAAGGTAGAAGGAGATAGCAAGGAAGCATCTCAAGCAACATCCAAGCAAAGAAAGGTGCATAAACTTTATAACAAAGGTAAATCTCATATTTATTCTTATCACACATATGCAAAATGAGGGTTAAAGGAGGAAGTTTAGTATTTCACAATGGGCGATCAACATGCACAAATAGAGAAGCTTGATAATAACAACTATCAAGCATGGCGATTTAGAATCACAGCATACTTGCAAGGTAGATCTTGTATGGTTTGATTGATGGAACGGATATCAAACCTATATTGCCAGAGGATCCAAATCAACAACAATTGAGGGAGTTTAGACTTTGGAATGAAAGAGACAAAAGGGTTATATTCATTTTATCACAAAATATTCAAGATTCAATGGTAGGACACATACAAGATCTAGACACAAGTAGAGATGTTTGGCTTGCATTGGAAAGGTTGTATGCGACAGGTACAAGAGCAAGGAAGATTCAACTCAAAATGAGTTGAATAACATAAAGAAAGATACAAGGACATCCGTCAATGATTACCTGTTGAAGGTTAGAGAGATTGCAGATCAACTACGAACAATTCAAGCTCATGTGGAGGACGACGACTTGGTTGCACATACTCTCAACGGACTCAAGGATGATGAGAGATGAAAACCATTCATTACTTCAGTTTATGTTAGAGGAGAATTACCAGAGTTTGATCAGCTTGTTGCTCTTATGGTCACGGAGGAGATGAATCTAAATGGCTCTACTTCAAATCAAAAAGGATCTCAAGGACAAGCTCTTTATGTAGGATCATCAAGAGGTGGAAACAGAGGAAGAAGAGGTTCAAATAGAGGTCGAGGAAGAAGGAGCGATGATCAAGGGACTTCAAGTGGCTTCTTCAACACAAGAGGAAGAGGAAGCTCAAGCGTGAGAGGTACGAGAGGCAACTACAACTACAATCAAATACAAAGGAGTGAAGATAACAACAATTGCTATATATGTGGAAGGTATGGACACTATGCCAAAGATTGTTATCAAAATGAAAATAATCAAGGTGGTAATCGAAGAGGAGGCTATTCAAGAAGTGGTAAACAACAAGGAAGTTATGCAGTTGAAGGTAAAAGTGATGATTATGATTCTCTTCTTATGATGAATGTAGAAACTAAGATGAATTGCAATAGTGATGTATGGTATGTAGATAGTGGTTGCTCTAATCATATGTCACATGATACTTCATGGTTTTCTAATATGCATAATCCTTCATGTAAAGGTCATGTTGAAACAGGAGATGATACAACACATAAGATTATGCAGGTTGGAGATGTTGTTATGCAGGATAAGAGCAAGACAAATTGCTTGAAGGATGTACTTTATGTGCCCACGATCACTAAGAATTTGATGTCAGTTGGTCAAATGGTAGAAAAAGGTTTGCAAATAAGATTTAATCATGCAGGTTGCTTCATTGAGGATCCAAAGCAAAGGAGGTTAATTGCTAGAGGTCAAAAACAAGGTAGATTGTTTACATTCAAGGTAAACCCAAATCATACAAACTATTTCTCTTATGGTATGCATCGAATAGCAGAGCTTGATCTATGGCACAAAAGGATTGGACACATGAATGTACACAGGTTAAAGGAGCTATCAAAGAAGAGGATTGTTGAAGGATTGCCTGATCTTACTAAGTAACATATGGTGCATCTATGTGAAGCATGTCAAATGGGTAAGCAGAGTAGACAGCCTTTCAAGCATTCAAGCTATGTAAGCACTGGATTGCTAGAACTTATACACACGGACGTATAGGGTCCTACTAAAGAGGCATCCTTGGCTGGTAATAAGTACTATGTATCATTCATTGATGATCATAGTAGAATGACATTTGTGTATTTCATTAAACATAAGAGTGAAGTCTTTGATTGTTTCAAAAATTTTAAATCATTTGTCGAGAAGCAAATAGGAAGATATGTTAAGAAGCTTAGATCCGAAGGGGGGAGAGAGTATTTATCTCAAGCTTTTACTGATTTTTTGTATGATGAAGGTATCAAAAGAGAAGTTACATGCAGGTATACTCCACAACAAAATGGAGTTGCAGAAAGAAGAAACAGAATCATAGCAGAAGCATATAGAAGCATGCTAAATGATATGTGTTTGCCTAATTCTTTTTGGGCTGAAGCTGTTAGCACAAGTGTGTACATTATGAATAGAGTACCTACTGCTGGAGTTCATCATTTGACACCATATGAGGTATGGCATGGAAGGAAACCAAGTGTAAGTCATTTGAAAGTATTTGGTTGTGTATGTTATGTACATGTACCTAGTGAAGTGAGTGTATTTGGTTGTGTATGTTATGTACATGAAAGTATTTGGTTGTGTATGCTATGTACATGTACCTAGGTCACATCTCCTTGTGTATTTATCCAAATTGAGTGTTCGTTGGCTCATTGGAAAGCTCTTGGTGTTTAGTATATGTGGTTAAAACATTTTTAGAAAACTCTAATCTATTAGAGAATAGTAAGCTCTGCAAGCATGATTGGTTTTCTGTGATGAAGTTTGTGAGAAGGTCAACTTGTTCCTAGGGGGTTCCACCTACTTCTTGTTATATGTTGCGAACATTTGTTTTATGTAGGGTACAAGTTTCAAATTTATAAATACCTTTGGGAAGTCTTCAAATACTTCAAGAAGGCTCATATTATTCATAAAAGATAGCAAAAATACCACGTGAGTTCTAGAACATGGTGAGTCAAATTAGTGAGTCACAAGGGAGCTGCAGTGGTGTCCTAGTGGAAGGTCGACGTGGCTAGTTCTCAAAGTCCATCAATACTTTGCTTATTTGAACACTTGAGTCATGTAATACCTCCACCCAAGTGTGTACCATGAATTTACATGTATTAGGAAGGTTTTAGATTAGTTTCTCATGCTATAAAACGAGGAGAAAAGTCGTGATCTTGTGGGAAGTCCAAGAGAGGCATATGTGTATCTCTATGCTGCTGTAGTTTTGTATGTAGAGATTGCAGAGCTTGTATCTCCCTCATTATATATCCAAATTACGTGTTTGATAGCTCATTTGAAAGCTCTTATTGTCTACTGTCTTCGTATAAATTTTGACAATCCTTGGATTTGTGAACTGAGAGCAGTACTCTTTGCAAGTAGTGTGTGTTCTCTGGTTTCACCTCTGCTGAAGGTCTCTATTAAACCTCAAACTTGCAGAGGTCATATCTCCTTGTGTATTTATCCAAATTGAGTGTTCGCTGGCTCATTGGAAAGCTCTTGGTGTCTAGTATATGTGGTTAAAACACTTTGAGAAAATTCTAATCCATTAGAGAAAAGTAAGATCTACAAGCATGACTGGTTTTCTGTGATGAAGTTTGTGAGAAGGTCAACTTGTTCCTAGGGGGTTCCATCTACTTCTTGCTATATGTTGCGAACATTTGTTTTATGTAGGGTACAAGTTTAAAATTATGTAAATATCTTTGGGAAGTCTTCAAATACTTCAAGAAGGCTCATATTATTCATAAAAGATAGCAAAAATACCACGTAATTTCTAGAACATCGTGAGTCAAATTAGTGAGTCACAAGGGAGCTTCAGTGGTGTCCTAGTGGAAGGTTGATGTGGCTAGTTCTCAAAGTCCATCAATACTTTGCTTATTTGAGCACTTGAGTCATGTAATACCTCCACCCAAGTGTGTACCACGAATTTAGATGTATTAGGAAGGTTTTAGATTAGTTTCTCATGCTATAAAAAGAGGAGAAAAGTCGTGATCTTGTGGGAAGTCCAAGAGAGGCATATGTGTATCTCTATGATGTTGTAGTTTTGTATGTAGAGATTGCAGAGCTTGTATCTCCCTCATTATATATCTAAATTACATGTTTGATAGCTCATTTGAAAGCTCTTACTGTCTACTTTCTTCCTGTAATTTTCATAATCAGATTTGTGAGCTGAGAGGAGTACTCTCTGTAAGTAGTGTGTGTTCTATGGTTTCACCTCTGCTGAAGGTCTCCATTAAACCTCAAACTTGCAGAGGTCATATCTCCTTGTGTATTTATCCAAATTGCATGTTCTTTAGCTCATTCGAACGCTCTTGGTGTCTAGTATATTTGGTTAAAATAGTTTTAGAAAATTCTAATCCATTAGATAATAGAAAGCTCTGCAAGCATGACTGGTTTTCTGTCAAGCAGTTTGTGAGAAGGTCAACTTGTTCCTAGGGGGTTCCACCTACTTCTTGCTATATTTTAAAGGTCAATAAACTCCAACATTGGTATCAGCGCAAGGAATTGAAGCTTGGACAAGGTTATAATACCTTGACGAAGAATTTGAAGCTATTGGAGAAGAGGTTCATCATCGACACTACACAAAGGTAGAAGGAGATAGCAAGGAAGCATCTCAAGAAACATCCAAGCAAAGAAAGGTGCATAAAATTTATAACAAAGGTAAATCTCATACTTATTCTTGTCACACATATGCAAAAGGAGGGTTAAAGGAGGAAGTTTAGTATTTACACAATGGGCGATCAACATGCACAAATAGAGAAGCTTGATAAGAACAACTATCAAGCATGGCGATTTAGAATCACAGCATACTTGCAAGGTAGAGGCTTGTATGGTTTGATTGATGGAACGGATATCAAACCTATATTACCAAGGATCCAAATCAACAACAATTGAGGGAGTTTAGACTTTGGAATGAAACAGACAAAAGGGTTATATTCATTTTATCACAAAATATTCAAGATTCAATGGTAGGACACATACAAGATCTAGACACAAGTAGAGATGTTTGGCTTGCATTGGAAAAGTTGTATGCTACAGGTACAAGAGCAAGGAAGATTCAACTCAAAAATGAGTTGAATAACATAAAGAAAGATACAAGGACATCGGTCAATGATTACTTGTTGAAGGTTAAAGGGATTGCAAATCAACTAGGATCAATTCAAGCTCATGTGGAGGATGACGACTTGGTTGCACATTCTCTCAACGGACTCAAGGATGATGAGAGATGGAAACCATTCATTACTTCAGTTTATGTTAGAGGAGAACTACCAGAGTTTGATCAGCTTGTTGCTCTTATGGTCACGGAGGAGATGAATCTAAATGGCTCTACTTCAAATCAAAAAGGATCTCAAGGACAAGCTCTTTATGTAGGATCATCAAGAGGTGGAAACAAAGGAAGAAGAGGTTCAATAGAGGTCGAGGAAGAAGGAGCGATGATCAAGGGACTTCAAGTGGCTTCTTCAACACAAGAGGAAGAGGAAGATCAAGCGTGAGAGGTACGAGAGGCAACTACAACTACAATCAAGGACAAAGGAGTGAAGATAACAACGATTGCTATATATGTGGAAGGTATGGACACTATGCCAAAGATTGTTATCAAAATGAAAATAATCAAGGTGGTAATCGAAGAGGAGGCTATTCAAGAAGAGGTAAACAACAAGGAAATTATGGAGTTGAAGGTAAAAGTGATGATTATGATTCTCTTCTTATGATGAATGTAGAAACTAAGATGAATTGCAATAGTGATGTATGGTATGTAGATAGTGGTTGCTCTAATCATATGTCACATGATGCTTCATGGTTTTCTAATATGCATAATCCTTCATGTAAAGGTCATGTTGAAACAGGAGATGATACAACACATAAGATTATGCAGGTTGGAGATGTTGTTATGCAGGATAAGAGCAAGACAAATTGCTTGAAGGATGTACTTTATGTGCCAATGATCACTAAGAATTTGATGTCAGTTGGTCAAATGGTAGAAAAAGGTTTGCAAATAAGATTTAATCATGCAGGTTGCTTCATTGAGGATCCAAAGCAAAGGAGGTTAATTGCTAGAGGTAAAAAACAAGGTAGATTGTTTACATTCAAGGTAAACCCAAATCATACAAACTATTTCTCTTATGGTATGCATCGAATAGCAGAGCTTGATCTATGGCACAAAAGGATTGGACACATGAATGTACACAGGTTAAAGGAGCTATCAAAGAAGAGGATTGTTGAAGGATTACCTGATCTTACTAAGCAACATATGGTGCATCTAATGTGAAGCATGTCAAATGGGTAAGCAGAGTAGACAGCCTTTGAAGCATTCAAGCTATGTAAGCACTGGATTGCTAGAACTTATACACACGGACGTATGGGGTCCTACTAAAGAGGCATCCTTGGTTGGTAATAAGTACTATGTATCATTCATTGTTGATCATAGTAGAATGACATTTGTGTATTTCATTAAACATAAGAGTGAAGTCTTTGATTGTTTCAAAAATTTTAAATCATTTGTTGAGAAGCGAACAGGAAGATATGTTAAGAAGCTAAGATCCGATGGAGGGAGAGAGTATTTCTCTCAAGCTTTTACTGATTTTTTGTATGATGAAGGTATCAAAAGAGAAGTTACATGCAGGTATACTCCACAACAAAATGGAGTTGCAGAAAGAAGAAACAGAATCATAGCAGAAGCATTTAGAAGCATGCTAAATGATATGTGTTTGCCTAATTCTTTTTGGGCTGAAACTGTTAGCACAAGTGTGTACATTATGAATAGTGGAGTTCATCATTTGACACCATATGAGGTATGGCATGGAAGGAAACCAAGTGTAAGTCATTGAAAGTATTTGGTTGTGTATGTTATGTACATGTACCCCGTGAAGTGAGATCAAAACTTGATGTGAAATTAGAAAAGTGTATATTTATTGGTTATGCAGATACTCAAAGAGGATATAGATGTTATAATCCTCATACCAATAAGGTGGTTGTTTCAAGAGATGTAAATTTTGATGAATCACTTTCATGGTATGTAGATAAGAAAAGTTTGCAGGTCATAAATGAAGATGAAGAAGATACAGGTGAAGGAGATGAGTGCTTACCTCAGCCCACAAGAAGTTTAAGTGATGAGAAAAGCGGTTTGGATGAAGAAAGAGAGCTACTTTTCAATGGAAGATTAAGGAAAGATTCACCTCCTAGTGTTAACAAGTAAAGGTAACCTCAAACTTGTTGAAGTTAATGATGAAGGAGAGGAAATTAGTGATGTATGTGACTATGGAGAATCATCAAAGGTTCCTAATAAGAAAGGAAGAGCATCTACATTAGAGGTAAGAAGAACTTCAAGAGTGAGTAAGCAACCTCAAAGGTATACGTATGAATCTTTCATGAATACTCATTATGCTTTTATGACAAAAGTTGATCAGGAAAATGAACCCACATGTTATGATGAGGCAAAAGGAGATGAAAAGTGGAGAAAGCAATGAGCGAAGAAATGGAAGCACTACAGGATAACAAGACTTGGAATTTAGTTCCAAAGACACCAAAGCAAAGGTAATTGGTTACAAGTGGGTTTTTAAGATTAAAGAAATAGTTATGGTAGTGTGTCAAGATATAAGGCTAGAATTGTAGCAAAAGGATATAATCAAGCTCGAGGATTGGACTATGAGGAGACATTTATCCAGTAGCAGACATGGCAACGGTGAGAACTTTGTTGGCTTTAGCTGCAAGTAAAAGGTGGAATATATATCAACTCGATATAAAGAATGCCTTTCTTAATGGTGAGTTAAATGAAGAAGTGTATATGTCACAACCAGATGGTTATGTGGATACAAAAATGTCCTAATTATGTATGCAGGTTAAGAAGGCATTGTATGGTCTTAAGCAGGCACCAAGGGCATGGAATGCAAGGTTGGTAAAGTATCTTATGCTGCAAGGATACACAGCGAGTCATGGTGATCCTTCACTTTATGTAAAACCATGTAGATGGTATGTGTTTCTATGTATGCATTTATGTGGATGACTTGTTGATTACAGGGAATGATGCAAAAGCAATTGATGAGATAAAAGGTAATTTGGGAAATGAATTTAAAATTTCAGATCTTGGTTTGCTTAGATACTTTCTTGGGATTGAAATTGTTTATGGCGATGAAGGTATGTGGTTGATACAGAGAAAGTATATATGTGATATGTTGAAAAGGTTTGGTATGCAGGAATGTAAATTTGTTTCTACTCCAATGGAATGTAATGTAAAGTTGAGTGCAAAGGAAGGTGATGAGTTGCATTATATGAATGTGTATAGATCCATGGTAGGATCTTTGATTTATGCAACAAAAACTAGACCTGATATATGCTATGCAGTGGGAATATTGTAACAGTTTATGCATGAACCTAGAGTACCTCATATGCATGCAGCGAAAAGAGTGCTTAGGTATTTGAAAGGTACCATGAATGAAGGATTATTTTATAGTCATGATGCTGATCTAACTCTTAAAGTCTTTAGTGATGCAGATTGGGCTGGAAGCAAAGATGACAGAAGATCCACAAGTGTATATGTGGTAATAGCAGGCAACAAGACATTAACATGGAGTTCAAAGAAACAGCCTACAGTTGCTTTATCTTCTACAGAGGCTGAGTATAGAAGTTTAGCATTGGCTACTACTGAAGTTATGTGGTTTAAAAAGTTGTTTCATGACTTGAATGTGCAGGTTGATGTACCACTGATATATGGGGATAACTTGAGTAGCATTCATATGACCTCAAATCCTATCTTCCATGCTAGAACAAAGCATATAGAGGTTCACTATCATTATGTTCGAGAGAAGGCCATAACAATGAAGTACAAGTTTCTTTTGTGGGAACAAAGGATCAAGTTGCAGATATCTTCACCAAATCCTTGGATGGACGAAGCTTCAAAGATTCAACTATATTCTTGGCATGAAGGAAAATACCCTTTGAAACTTGAGGGGGAGAATGTTGCGAACATTTGTTTATGTAAGGTACAAGTTTCAAATTATGTAAATACCTTTGAGAAGTCTTAAAATACTTCAAAAAGGTTCATATTATTCATAAAAGATAGCAAAAATACCACGTGAATTCTAGAAACATGGTGAGTCCAATTAGTGAGTCACAAGGGAGCTACAGTGGTGTCCTAGTGGAAGGTCGATGTGGCTAGTTCTCAAAGTCCATCAATACTTTGCTTATTTGAGCACTTGAGTCATGTAATGCCTCCACCCAAGTGTGTACCACGAATTTAGATGTACTAGGAAGGTTTTAGATTAGTTTCTCATGCTATAAAAAGGGAGAAAAGTCGTGATCTTGTGGAAAGTCCAAGAGAGGCATATGTGTATCTCTATGCTGCTGTAGTTTTGTATGTAGAGATTGCAGAGCTTGTATCTCCCTCATTAGATATCCAAATTACATGTTTGATAGCTCATGGGAAAGCTCTTACTGTTTACTTTTTTCCTGTAAATTTTCATAATCCTTGGATTTGTGAGCTGAGAGCAGTACTCTCTTCAAGTAGTGTGTGTTCTCTGGTTTCACCTCTGCTACAGGTCTCCATTAAACCTCAAACTTGTAGAGGTCATATCTCCTTGTGTATCTATCCAAATTGAGTGTTCGTTGGCTCATTGGAAAGCTCTTGGTGTCTAGTATATGTGGTTAAAACACTTTTAGAAAATTCTAATACATTAGAGAATAGTAAGCTCTGCAAGCATGACTGGTTTTTTGTGATGAAGTTTGTGAGAAGGTCAACTTGTTCCTAGGGGGTTCCACCTACTTCTTGCTATATGTTGCGAACATTTTGTTTATGTAGGGTACAAGTTTAAAATTATGTAAATACCTTTGGGAAGTCTTCAAATACTTCAAGAAGGCTCATATTTTTCATAAAACATAGCAAAAATACCACGTGAGTTCTAGAACATGGTGAGTCAAATTAGTGAGTCACAAGGGAGCTGCAGTGGTGTCCTAGTGGAAGGTCGATGTGGCTAGTTCTCAAAGTCCATCAATACTTTGCTTATTTGAGCACTTGAGTCATGTAATACCTCCACCAAAGTGTGTACCACGAATTTAGATGTACTAGGAAGGTTTTAGATTAGTTTCTCATGCTATAAAAAGAGGAGAAAAGTCGTGATCTTCTCGGAAGTCCAAAAGAGGCATATGTGTATCTCTATGCTGCTGTAGTTTTGTATGTAGAGATTGCAGAGCTTGTATCTCCCTCATTATATATCTAAATTACATGTTGGATAGCTCATTTGAAAGCTCTTACTGTCTACTTTCTTCCTCTAAATTTTCATAATCATTGGATTTGTGAGCTGAGAGCAGTACTCTCTGCAAGTAGTGTGTGTTCTCTAGTTTCACCTCTACTGAAGGTCTCCATTAAACCTCAAATTTGCAGAGGTCATATCTCCTTGTGTATTTACCCAAATTGAGTGTTCTTTAGCTCATTGGAGCGCTCTTGGTGTCTAGTATATTTGGTTAAAATAGTTTTAGAAAATTCTAATCCATTAAAGAAAAGTAAGCTCTGCAAGCATGAATGGTTTTCTGTGATGAAGTTTGTGAGAAGGTCAACTTGTTCCTAGGGGGTTCCACCTACTTCTTGCTATATTTTGGAGGTCAATAAACTCCAACATTGGTATCAGAGCAAGGAATTGAAGCTTAAAGAAGGTTATAATACCTTGATGAAGAATTTGAAGCTATTGGAGAAGAGGTTCATCATCGACACTACACAAAGGTAGAAGGAGATAGCAAGGAAGCATCTCAAGCAACATCCAAGCAAAGAAACGTGCATAAACTTTATAACAAAGGTAAATCTCATACTTATTCTTATCACACATATGCAAAAGGAGGGTTAAAGGAGGAAGTTTAGTATTTACACAATGGGCGATCAAGCATAAACTTTATAACAAAGGTAAATCTCATACTTATTCTTATCACACATATGCAAAAGGAGGGTTAAAGGAGGAAGTTTAGTATTTACACAAATAGAGAAGCTTGATAAGAACAAATATCAAGCATGGCAATTTAGAATCACACTTGCAAGGTAGAGGCTTGTATGGTTTGATTGATGGAACGGATATCAAACCTATATTACCAGAGGATCCAAATCAACAACAATTGAGGGAGTTTAGACTTTGGAATGAAAGAGACAAAAGGGTTATATTCATTTTATCACAAAATATTCAAGATTCAATGGTAGGACACATACAAGATCTAGACACAAGTAGAGATGTTTGGCTTGCATTGGAAAGGTTGTATGCTACAGGTACAAGAGCAAGGAAGATTCAACTAAAAAATGAGTTGAATAACATAAAGAAAGATACAAGGACATCCGTCAATGATTACTTGTTGAAGGTTAAAGAGATTGCAGATCAACTAGGATCAATTCAAGCTCATGTGGAGGACGACGACTTGGTTGCACATACTCTCAACGGACTCAAGGATGATGAGAGATGGAAACCATTCATTGCTTCAGTTTATGTTAGAGGAGAATTACCAGAGTTTGATCAGCTTGTTGCTCTTATGGTCACGGAGGAGATGAATCTAAATGGCTCTACTTCAAATAAAAAAGGATCTCAAGGACAAGCTCTTTATGTAGGATCATCAAGAGGTGGAAACAGAGGAAGAAGAGGTTCAAATAGAGGTCGAGGAAGAAGGAGCGATGATCAAGGGACTTCAAGTGGCTTCTTCAACACAAGAGGAAGAGGAAGATCAAGCGTGAGAGGTATGAGAGGCAACTACAACTACAATCAAAGACAAAGGAGTGAAGATAACAACAATTGCTATATATGTGGAAGGTATGGACACTATGCCAAAGATTGTTATCAAAATGAAAATAATCAAGGTGGTAATCGAAGAGGAGGCTATTCAAGAAGAGGTAAACAACAAGGAAATTATGCAGTTGAAGGTAAAAGTGATGATTATGATTCTCTTCTTATGATGAATGTAGAAACTAAGATGAATTGCAATAGTGATGTATGGTATGTAGATAGTGGTTGCTCTAATCATATGTCACATGATGCTTCATGGTTTTCTAATATGCATAATCCTTCATGTAAAGGTCATGTTGAAACAGGAGATGATACAACACATAAGATTATGCAGGTTGGAGATGTTGTTATGCAGGATAAGAGCAAGACAAATTGCTTGAAGGATGTACTTTATGTGCCCACAATCACTAAGAATTTGATGTCAGTTGGTCAAATGGTAGAAAAAGGTTTGCAAATAAGATTTAATCATGCAGGTTGCTTCATTGAGGATCCAAAGCAAAGGAGGTTAATTGCTAGAGGTAAAAAACAAGGTAGATTGTTTACATTCAAGGTAAACCCAAATCATACAAACTATTTCTCTTATGGTATGCATCGAATAGCAGAGCTTGATCTATGGCACAAAAGGATTGGGTACATGAATGTACACAAGTTAAAGGAGCTATCAAAGAAGAGGATTGTTGAAGGATTGCCTGATCTTACTAGGCAACATATGGTGCATCTATGTGAAGCATGTCAAATGGGTAAGCAGAGTAGACAGCCTTTCAAGCATTCAAGCTATGTAAGCACTGGATTGCTAGAACTTATACACACGGACGTATGGGGTCCTACTAAAGAGGCATCCTTGGCTGGTAATAAGTACTATGTATCATTCATTGATGATCATAGTAGAATGACATTTGTGTATTTCATTAAACATAAGAGTGAAGTCTTTGATTGTTTCAAAAATTTTAAATCATTTGTTGAGAAGCAAACAGGAAGATATGTTAAGAAGCTAAGATCCGATGGAGGGAGAGAGTATTTCTCTCAAGCTTTTACTGATTTTTTGTATGATGAAGGTATCAAAAGAGAAGTTACATGCAGGTATACTCCACAACAAATTGGAGTTGCAGAAAGAAGAAACAGAATCATAGCAGAAGCATCTAGAAGCATGCTAAATGATATGTGTTTGCCTAATTCTTTTTGGGCTGAAACTGTTAGCACAAGTGTGTACATTATGAATAGTGGAGTTCATCATTTGACACCATATGAGGTATGGCATGGAAGGAGACCAAGTGTAAGTCATTTGAAAGTATTTGGTTGTGTATGTTATGTACATGTACCCAGTGAAGTGAGATCAAAACTTGATGTGAAAGTAGAAAAGTGTATATTTATTGGTTATGCAGATACTCAAAGAGGATATAGATGTTATAATCCTCATACCAATAAGGTGGTTGTTTCAAGAGATGTAAATTTTGATGAATCACTTTCATGGTATGTAGATAAGAAAAGTTTGCAGGTCATAAATGAAGATGAAGAAGATACAGGTGAAGGAGATGAGTGCTTACCTCAGCCCACAAGAAGTTTAAGTGATGAGAAAAGCGGTTTGGATGAAGAAAGAGAGCTACTTTTCAATGGAAGATTAAGGAAAGATTCACCTCCTAGTGTTAAAAGTAAAGGTAAACTCAAACTTGTTGAAGTTAATGATGAAGGAGAGGAAATTAGTGATGTATGTGACTATGGAGAATCATCAAAGGTTCCTAATAAGAAAGGAAGAGCATCTACGTTGGAGGTAAGAAGAACTTCAAGAGTGAGTAAGCAACCTCAAAGGTATACGTAAGAATCTTTCATGAATACTCATGTTGTATATTATTGAACAATGCATTGTTAAAAGTGTTATATTATTAATGTATTAATATGTTTTTGATATTTTTTTTGATATAGCAGCTGAAGGTTCGTGAGGAACGTGCAAGGCGTGAAAGGGCGAACATCAATAATCGGAATAATTATTTAGCTTGTAAATAAACCCGCGTAGAAGGTTCTATTGTTAGAAAAGTAATGGTTAGAATAAGGGTCATTGAAGACCGCAGTTTCTGTTATTGAAAGCAATGGCTTTCTGTAAAAGTTATCAAGTTTTAGTTTCACGCCTGCTTTTCGAAGCCGCCCTCTTGTAACCACTCTTTTCGACGTAATCAAAATTCCTATAAATACATGCACTTTGTGGACTGTCGAAACAGAGTGCATGGGGGGAGATTGCACCCAATCTTGCGTTTGGTCTTGTCTCTTGTTGCCTCTATTTTCTGTGTATTTTTCTGCGTCCGTAATCTCTCTATGCGCGTGAGCAAGATCCTGACAACAGTGGTATCAGAGCTCTGCACGCGTCAATACAGAGGGTTCTGTTCTCTGTTCGTGATTCTGAATTCTGATTCCATCTCCATCTCCATCTCCGTCTCTGTCTCCGTCTCCGTCTTCGGTTTCGTCTTCGTCTTCGACTTCGGTTTCGGTTTCTGTTTCTGTTCCAGAACCAGAACCTACGTTTTCACCTACGTTTACTCCAAGGCGTCGACTAAGGCGTCGACTAAGGCAAAGAACTTAGGCAATACATTGTCAACATTGGCACCCAAGGCTCCCTTGGCGACCGTTGGCAAATTTTAATTTTTGAGTGGTAATAGAGAGGTTTAGAGTCCCTAAGGTAGGAGGATTTGAACCCACAACCTCCTACTTTCAAGGGAAGTACTTTGACCACTCCACCATCTCTTGGAGTTGTACTCAAGTTCTCTCTCTCTCTTACTTATGGAAGGCGCTCGCGACGATTTCAAGGATGGACCCAACAAAGAATCAAGTGTATCTCTCAATCCGTAGGTCGGATTGAGGCGTGTAATATACCGTTGGAAAGCTCTCAGAACGAACTTTCCAATGAGCTAGCTTGGAAGTGTGAATTCCTTCAAAATCCTTGGCTGGCACTTGATTGAGTGTTCAAGATACCAATCAAGGTTGAGAACACGGGATCAAGACACCAAGGTTGTGAACAAGAAGGTTCAAGACACCAAGGTTGAGAGCAAGGGTTCAAGAGCACCATGGAGGATTACAGTAATTCACCTTGACCTGGAATTTCATTCGAGCAAGAGTTAGAGATTATGAACCAAGAACTTCAAACACTTCAACAAGCCATACAAGGACGTTATGCTATGCTTCAATTCGACGGACAAAAAGATGGCCGCTTTGTCTTATCATGGCTATCCCTATTCAACGATTTCTTTTCCGATGAGTTATATTCAGAAAATAAGAAAATCGAGTTTGCCACTAATTATTTGGTAGGAAGAGCGCAGCAATGGTGGAATGATCTTTCTCAGACTGCAGATTGTCCACGCACATGGAAGGATTTTCAAGAAGAGTTTCGAGATTCATTTCTACCTTTAAAGTTTACCCTACATGTTTGATAATTGTGATGCATTTACATATTGAATTTAGTTTTAGGATCATATTCAAGTTTTGCTTGCCCCAATTCATTAGAAAGACTATGTCAGCATCTTACAGATACTCTTAATAACTTAACACCTCCATGAACATTTCCATGCATGTATTTTTACATGGCACATGCCTATTTTCTTTATTCGGTGATGAAACATGTGACTGGCTATCCATGTTTATTATTTTATCAACTGAGGTTAGTTGTCTTTTCAATTGAGGGGCATGTTATGAATTATGGAATATGTTGAACAAGTAATTGTTGGAGTGTGTTAAATTATTAATGTATTATGGAAGATGTTGGCCCATGCATTGTTGGATTGAAATATGGAATAGCCAATGCATTGTTGAATTGTAACATGGAATATGTTAGCCAATGCATTGTTGAATTGTAACATGAAATATGTTAGCCAATGCATTGTTGGATTGTAACAGTAACATGGAATATGTTGAACACTGCATTATAATTGTTAGAGTGTTGAATTATTTTATCAACTGAGGTCAGTTGCTTGTCAACTGAGAGGCATGTTGTATATTATTGAACAATGCATTGTTAAAAGTGTTATATTATTAATGTATTAATATGTTTTTGATATTTTTTTTGATATAGCAGCTGAAGGTTCATGAGGAACGTGTAAGGCATGAAAGGGCGAACATCAATAATCGGAATAATTATTTAGCTTGTAAATAAACCCGCGTAGAAGGTTCTATTGTTAGAAAAGTAATGGTTAGAATAAGGGTCATTGAAGACCGCAGTTTCTGTTATTGAAAGCAATGGATTTCTATAAAATTTACCAACTTTTAGTTTCACGCCTGCTTTTCGAAGCCGCCCTCTTGTAACCACTCTTTTCAACGTAATCAAAATTCCTATAAATACATGCACTCTGTGGACTGTCGAAACAGAGTGCATGGGGGGAGATTGCATCCAATCTTGCGTTCGGTCTCATCTCTTGTTGCCTCTATTTTCTGTGTATTTTTCTGCGTCCGTAATCTCTGTATGCGCGTGAGCAAGATCCTGACAACAACTCATTATGCTTTTATGACAAAAGTTGAGCAGGAAAATGAACCCACATGTTATGATGAGGCAAAAGGAGATGAAAAGTGGGAGAAAGCAATGAGCGAAGAAATGGAAGCACTACAGGATAACAAGACTTGGAATTTAGTTCCAAAGACACCAAAGCAAAAGGTAATTGGTTGCAAGTGGGTTTTTAAGATTAAAAGAAACAGTGATGGTAGTGTGTCAAGATATAAGGCTAGACTTGTAGCAAAAGGATATAATCAAACTCAAGGATTGGACTATGAGGAGACATTTAGTCTAGTAGCAAACATGGTAATGGTGAGAACTTTGTTGGCTTTAGCTGCAAGTAAAAGGTGGAATATATATCAACTCGATATAAAGAATGCCTTTGTTAATGGTGAGTTAAATGAAGAAGTGTATATGTCACAACCAGATGGTTATGTGGATACAAAATATCCTAATCATGTATGCAGGTTAAAGAAGGCATTGTATGGTCTTAAGCAGGCACCAAGGGCATGGAATGCAAGGTTGGTAAAGTATCTTATGCCGCAAGGATACACAGCGAGTCATGCTGATCCTTCACTTTATGTAAAACATGTAGATGGCATGTGTGTCTATGTATGCATTTATGTGGATGACTTGTTGATTACAGGGAATGATGCAAAAGCAATTGATGAGATAAAAGGTAATTTGGGTTTAAAATTTCAGATCTTAGTTTGCTTAGATACTTTCTTGGGATTGAAATTGTTTATGGCGATGAAGGTATGTGGTTGATACAGAGAAAGTATATATGTGATATGTTGAAAAGGTTTGGTATGCAGGAATGTAAATTTGTTTCTACTCCAATGGAATGTAATGTAAAGTTGAGTGCAAAGGAAGGTGATGAGCTGCATGATATGAATGTGTATAGATCCATGGTAGGATCTTTGATTTATGCAACAAAAACTAGACCTCATATGCATGCAGCAAAAAGAGTGCTTAGGTATTTGAAAGGTACCATGAACGAAGGATTATTTTATAGTCATGATGCTGATCTAACTCTTAAAGTCTTTAGTGATGCAAATTGGGCTGGAAGCAAAGATGACAGAAGATCCACAAGTGGATATGTGGTAATAGCAGGCAAGAAGACATTAACATGGAGTTCAGAGAAACAGCCTACAGTTGCTTTATCTTCTATAGAGGCTGAGTATAGAAGTTTAGCATTGGCTACTACTGAAGTTATGTGGTTTAAAAAGTTGTTTCATGACTTGAATGTGCAGGTTGATGTACCACTGATATATGGGGATAACTTGAGTAGCATTCATATGACCTCAAATCCTATCTTTCATGCTAGAACAAAGCATATACAGGTTCACTATCATTATGTTCGAGAGAAGGCCATAAACAATGAAGTACAAGTTTCTTTTGTGGGAACAAAGGATCAAGTTGCAGATATCTTCACCAAATCCTTGGATGGACCGAAGCTTCAAAGATTCAACTTGTTCCTAGGGGGTTCCACCTACTTCTTGCTATATTTTGGAGGTCAATAAACTCCAACAGGGTTGTTTATGCATCTTAGACTCATCAAAAATGACATCACTACTTCTCATCATTGACCATGTTTCAGGATGCCATAAGCGATCCAAATTGTCCTTCTCGACCGTATTCAAGAAAAATGCATTTCTTTGACTTATGGTCCAAATTTTATCTAATTTTCTTGGGTATATGAACATATGTTTCACACCCAAAAACTCGAAGATGATCATAATATGGTGGCTTCGTTGTCCATAACTCTTGTGCCACTTTCATACCTTTGGCAATACTAGGTGAAAGGTTAATTACACGAACTGCAGTCAATACTGCTTCTGCCCAAAAACCTTGTGAGAGGTTTGCATGATGCAACATAGAAACTACTCTATCTTGAATAGTTCTATTCATCCTTTTAGCTACACCATCTGTACTCGGGTATAAGGAGCTGTAAAATCTCTGTGAATCCCTCTAGATTGATAGAAAAGGCTAAATTCATGTGAGGTATACTCACCCCCATTATGTAAACGTAAAGCCTTAAGCTTAGTTCCTTTTTTAGTCTCAACTGAAGCAAGCCATTTTCTAAAATTAGGGAATACCTCATCTTTCGATTTGATAGGATATACCCTAAATTTTCTAGTAGCATCATCTATGAAAGTGACAAAGTAAAGAGAATCACCTAAGGACCTATTGGGTGTAGGGCCACACACATCTATATGAACGAGATCTAAAGGCTGAATTGAAGAGTCAATGTGCGTTCTATGCACATTTGTGGTTTGCTTTCCATATTGACAATGCTCACAAAATGAAAAATCAAAGAAAGATAACATAGGTGAGTAGCTAGAACGAGAAAGATTTTCCATTCCACTACGAGATATATTGCCCAAACAACCATGCCAAATACAAGCCATAGGCTGTTCAGTAACAGCTAATAAGTGTTCTTTCTGTGATACAAATAAAGGATAAAATGAGCCAACTTTGGTTCCTTTTGCAATAACCATATACGAAAGGACTGAGCATAGAAGACCACCTTGTAACCAGGGTCATCAAGTTGATCAACTGACATGAAACTACGTGATAACTGAGGTACATGGCATACATTATGCATAGTATATTTTGAACCATCAATGAACTGCACAATTACATCTCCAATCCCCACAATGTCACATTGGTAAGAGTCACCAAGTTTCACGGTACCAAGAGACTTTGTTGCATAATTAGAGAACCATTCTTTGTGTAGTGTAACAATTAAAGAAGCACGAGAATCTAGCAACCACGTGTGGGAAAGAGAATCAGCGATAAGAGCCTCAATCGGCACAATACTATCAAGTGTCAACACATCAACATCATTAGAAATAGCATCAATTTCTTCAATCTTCACAGTGGAAGTAGATGGTGCAGGTAACTGTTTAACATGCTTATCAATATGTCCTTTAACTTTAGCATTCTTTAATCATGCATAATAGTCTTACTTCATATGTCCTTTCTTATGAAAATAATGGCATTCGATGTACCTCTTCCTTGATTTACTCCTACTCTTATTCCGTTGACCATTCTTTTCCTTGTTCTTGCTCCTGCCACGTTGCTAATTCTTTCCTTGGTAAGAATCATGAACATTATATGCATCTCCACTCTGAGTGCTAACCATAGATTTTCTAAGAATCTCCTCACTCAAGAGTGCTCCATATATGTCATCATACATGAGTTTTCCACCAGGTGCACTATTGCTAATAGCTGTGAAAAATGTATCCCATGATGATGGCAAGGTGCATAACAACAATACTGCTTTCATTTCATTATCCATATCCATTTTCTACGCTTGTAACTGGGAGAATATAGCATCAAACTCATTTAGATTAGCAACAACACTATCTGTGTCCTTCATGCAAAGTTCATATAACTTTTCTCATCAGATACACTTTATCTTATGCTGTCTCTTTTTCATATGTATTGCATAACTTCTTCCAAAGCTCCTCTGCACTTTCACAGTCAAATACTGTAAAGTAAACACTATCTGCTAGGTGCAAGAAAATGGTAGGGACATTTCATTTAAATCATCCTAATCATCTTCATCCTTGTCAATAGGCTTCTTTGAAATCCCATTTATTGGCTTCCATTGCCTCCTTTGAATCAGCATGTCTTTAATTTGATTCTTCCATAAAGCAAAGTTTGTGCCATCAAATGTTCAGATCTCAAAATGGTCTTTTCCCTACAAGTTATAGCTCCTCCTCAGAACATGGGCATTAGAACATGATCCACCATATGTGCCTGAGACCTCTGATGCCTTGATGGTACATAAGTGAATAGAATGATAATGGAGCTAGAGGAGTCCAAACACCAATGAATAAGTGTATCAATGCAGTAAATGGACTACTATATAATTGACAAAGCCAAAAAACTAGAAAGATTTTGCAAGAGCATCCTTTGCAAAATGATCATATGACCAATGTCAAAATATCATAAAATTGCAAGTACTGACATGTTTACATGCATAGTGAATCATTGACTCCACTACATATAATCAGTTACCAAATAGAAGCCAACTAGGCTTATTGAGCACCTATGAACAACTATTATACATCTCCTATGGCGAGGTTGGGTAAGTCTTCCTCTTGCATCACCGAAGAGACCCCGATATTTGGGTGTCTCCCAACTAAGAAACCACGACCCTCTTTATCAAATGTAAATGCTTAATGCAAAAAACATAACTGCTATATCAATGAACACATGGATGTACATAAGTGGTATCCATAGAAGTGTACAAGATGTGTATGTGCTCAATATATGTAGTAAAATGCCACTAAAAGGCTAAATGCACAGCCCAAAACTAGCCAACAACACTTGCAAGTGTCTGTCAACTCTGATGTTTTATGCTCAAAAACTTGCATAAATTTGCAGTGGCTACTCCTACCAAAACTGAAAACCTTTCGAGAAACCTGTAGTTTTATGAGTGTGGCTGAAAACATGGCCGCAAAGGTTGACATTTATTGTCAAAGAAGTACAAAGAATACTCTTCTTGATTTTCTTGGACCTGTGTGAAGAGATCTATGTGTGAAAGTACTCCAAAATGACTCCAAAAGACACCCCAAAAATGCTTTAGAAATAGAATTTGAAAGCAAAGAATGAAGCTTTGAGGGACCAAAACATGTTCAAGGTAATGTTAACCTTAGTCTTTCCCTTTCTTCAGACACCACAAGAGTGTAGCTTAGTGGCAAGAGATTGCCACGGTTAAGCGAGCTCTGGGGGGAACATTACTGGAATGGATGACCTCCCAAGAAGTATCGACAACCTCTATCTTCCTTCATCGTTGAGGTCTTCCCTCCCGCGTAGCCAATAGTGCCAATGGTTTATTCGGTGAGTCGGATGACAAGGTATGCCAAGGTGTATGCCTTGGTCGTTGCCTTAGTCATAGCCTTGGAGAAAGCCAAGTGGGGGGGTGCTCGCTTCGCTCACACAAAAAGAACAAAGCTTTTGCATCGAACTGCTCTGATACTAGTGAAGTAATTTGATGGCGATGCACCACAGTCCGTTCTCCTTCTAGAGAGTTGTACGATGATATCCTCGGAGTAGAAAATGAGCTCCTAGGGCCGCACACGGTACTGCACATAGAAATTGCAGAATGCACAGGAAGAACATAGTACATCAGGAGCATGAAGATAGACTTCTTAGGTCTTAGAAATGTGGTCAAACTTATAGTATGTGACTAACCAAACCACTATATGTTTTATTTAAAAACATATACAAAGAAGTGTCCAATGGACATTTTGCCTTTCACATGGACACTAACGGTAACATGTGTATATGTATGTGTGTGTATAAGTACATATGTGTGTGTATGTTTGTGCATGTGTGTGTATGCATGTGTTTGTATGTGTATGCATCTATGTACATGTATGTGTGTATATGTATGTATGTGTGTATGTATATGTGTGTGTGTATATGTATGTGTGTGTATGTGTGTGTATGTGTATGTATATGTGTGCATATATGTATGTGTGTGTATTGGTATGTATGTGTGTAATTGTATGTATGCATGTGTAAGTGTATGTATGTATGTGTAAGTGTATGTATGTGTGTATGTGTTTGTATGCATGTTTATAAATTTTCAAATTTTATTGATCCCTTTTTTGTTTGAGATTAAAATAACAAGAGCTATTGTATGGTAGAAAGAAATAAGAGAAGAGTTGACATACCACCTGAGACATGGCAATATTTTCGCATACAACTACATCTATATGAATCATTTCCTCAGCAGAAGGTATGTAAAATAGTTTATATTATTGTTTGTTATAATGTTGATATATTTTATAAATATTTTATATTTAATCTATGTACTCTTGTTTCATTAAATAAATATAGGCTGCTTCAAAGAAGAGAGTTTAATCAAGTCATACGTCGTGCTTAGGCCAAATGGGCCAGCACGGTTTTGTTGTTACATTTGTAAGTATATATATTATTGAAACTATATTTTTTATTTTATTTAAACACTAATAATTAATTTCTTACATTTGTTCCAATCTACTATAAGGATTATGGTCATTATCCTACTAAAAAGGAAATCAAATATGTCTACAAGAATCTATTATGGTCATTCTTCTACGTCTTCAAGAATCATTTCCTCAACAGAAGGGATGTAATATAGTTCATATTATTTTCAATCATAAGTCTCATACGTTTTATAGATATTTTACATTTAATCTATGTACTTTTCTTTCATTGAATAAACAAAGGATGCTACAAAGAAGAGAGTTGAATCATGTCATATGTCAGGCTTAGGCCAAATGAGCCACCACGATTTTGTTGCTACATTTGTAAGCATACGTATTATCAAAACACTATTTTTTTATTTTATTTAAAACACTAATCATTAATCTTTTTAATTTTCTTCAATGTCGTGTAAGAGTTATGGTCATTATCCTATAAAAAAGGACATGAAATATATCGACAAGAATCAATTATGGTCATTCTTCTACATCTATAGGAATCATTTCCTCAGCTAAAATTATGTAAAATAGTTTATATTATTGTCAGTTATAATTCTCATATGTTTTATAAATATTTTACATTTAATCTATGTACTTTTGTTTCATTAACAAAGAAGAGAGTTAAATCAGGTTATACATAACGCTAAGGCCGAACGGGCTAGCACAATTTTGTCGACACATTTGTAAGTATATGTATTATTGAAACTATATTTTTTTAAATTTAAAACACTACTCATTAATCCTTTTTATTTGTTTCAATGCAGCATAAGGATTATGTTCATTATCCAATGAAAAAGGAAATTGAATATGTCTAAAATAATTGATTATGGTCATTCTTCTTCATCTATAAGAATCATTTCCTCAGCAGAAGGTATGTAAAATAGTTTACATTATTGTTGGTTATAATTTTCATATGTTTTATAAATATTTTAGATTTAATCTATATATTTTCATTCCTAAAATAAACACATCCTACTACAAAGAAGAAATTTGAATCAGGTCATACATCATGCTTGCGCCAAATGAGCCAATAGAGTTTTGTTGCTACATTTGCAAGTATATGTATTATTGAAAT